>CAHIKZ030000072.1:782500-790000 GCA_903632075.3 Acanthosepion pharaonis
AGGTGTGGGCCATTGTTATTTTCTATTGTATTTGGACCAAACTCTAAAGCGGCAAAGGTTTTGAACATCGAACCAAATTCGTCTCATCTTTTCCTCAAACATCTTTGTTCCGTCCAACTTGGATGGTGCCGATTCGTTTCTTTCGGTCTTCCTAATAAAATCAGACAAGAATGAAGGCAGCAAACAAAAAAAAAAAGAAAAATATTGAAGCAAGTCCAAAAAATATATCGAAAGTAGAAAGGGGAAAAAATAAACGATGTAAAAGATAATAATAAAAAAAAAATGAAACGAATCAGAAAATGAACGAAAAAATAAATAAATTAAGATATAAAAAAAACAAAAAAAACAAAAAAAAAACTTTTCACTTTCCAGACCCCCGACCTTCCAACTTTCCTGGTACCTCTAAAAAACGCAATATTCTCCGATGGCAGACATCAAGAGTTGCCTTAAGATTAGATGAGTTCTGGTGGCAAGCCAAAAAGTTTTTTTTTTGTTTTACTGTTTTATTTTTTATCCGGGTGTTTTTTTCTTTCTTTTTTTTTTTTTACGAGATGTGATTTTTTTTTCTGCCTCTCTTTCTTTTTTCCTCTTTTTTTTTCTTAATTCATATAGATTGTATTTTTGTTTCAATTTCTTTAGTATTTATTATTATCCGTTGTATTGTTTTGCATCCTACGTCGTTTGCGTCTTGTGTTTGATATTTTTTCTAAGGCTCTGTCTTTTTAACGGACATATATACATTCCTTCCTTGTTTTTGTTGTCTTCGGGCTTCTTTTTAAATATTTTCCTGCTTCATTTATCACTTGCCTCGCTCTTCCTTTCTACCTCACTTACATATAGTTTTCTCTTCTTTTTTTTTTTTAGTATTATTCGTTGTCCATCGCCATCCGTTCCTCTTGTTTTTTTTTGTTTTTTTTTTCGTAATTTATTCATGTCTCTCGGTCTGTCTATCCATCTATTCATTGCTTTCTTCACTTCAATATGTTTCAATCGCCTTGTACATTTTTTTTTATGTGTAGACTTTTTCATTTGTGACTTTCGCCCGAAAACAACCATTTTTCAACTCGTATGTACATTTTGGTTGATTGTATTTTCCAAATATATTTACTAATTTCTTTTCTTTCAGACATTTTTCCTTTGTCGTTTTCCCGTCTTTGTTCATTTTTCTTTCTTTCTTTCTTTCTTTCTTTCTTTCTTTCTTTCTTTCTTTCTTTCCTTTTGCTCCCCCTTTCTTATTGTCTATCTTTCTTACATTTCTGTCTAGCTCTCCTCTCTGTCATTTCTTTTCTTTTTCTTTCTTTCTTTTTATTTTCTTTGTCTTTCTTTTTCTATAACTTTTTTGCTTTCTTGCTTTCTTGCTTTTCTTTCCTTCTTATGTCTTTCATCTTCTGTCTTTCTTTCTTTCCTACGTTTTTTTCTCTATCATCTAATTTCTTTCTTTTTTTTCGTTCCTTTTTTCCGTTCCCTTTCGTCCCGTCTTTTTTATTCCTTTCTTTTTTTCTGTTTTTCTTTCTTTTTTTTTATCTTTCTATATTTCTTTTTATCTGCGCCGTCTCTCATTTTTTTTCCTTCCTTCTTCTTTCATTCTTTTTTTTTCGTTGTCTTTCTATTTTTATTTTCTTTCTTTATGTTTTTCTTCTTTTGTTTTTTCTTTCTTTCATTAATTCGTTCTTTCCTTCTAACGTTATTCGCTATCTCTTTCTTTCTTTTTTCTTGCTTCTTTTCCTTTTTTTATTTCATTTGGCCCCTCTTATGTTTTTCTTCTTTATTTCTTCTTTCTATCTTTCTTACGCTTTTACTCTGTCACTTCTTTCTTTCTTTCTTTCTTTCTTTCTTTCTTTCTTTCTTTTTTTCTTTCTTTCTTTTCCGTTCCCTTTCTTCATGTCCTTTTTATTCCTGTTTTTCTTTCTTTTTCTGTCTTTTCTTTATGTTTGTCTATCTGCCCCATCCGTCATTTTTTCTTTCTTTCTTTCTTTCTTTCTTTCTTTCTTTCTTTCTTTCTTTCTTTCTTTCTTTCTTTTCCGTTCCCTTTCTTCATGTCCTTTATTCCTGTTTTTCTTTCTTTTCTGTCTTTCTTACATGTTTGTCTATCTGCCCCATCCGTCATTTTTTCTTTCTTTCTTTCTTTCTTTCTTTCTTTCTTTCTTTCTTTCTTTTTTCTTTCTTTCTTTCTTTCTTTTCCGTTCCCTTTCTTCATGTCCTTTATTCCTTTATTCCTGTTTTTCTTTCTTTTCTGTCTTTCTTACATGTTTGTCTATCTGCACCATCCGTCATTTTTTCTTTCTTTCTTTCTTTCTTTTTCTTTCTTACCTTTTCCTTCTTTGTTATAGTTTTTCCTTTCATTTTTCTAGTCTCTCTCTTCTTTCTTTCTTTCTTTCTTTCTTTCTTTCTTTCTTTCTTTCTTACCTTTTCCTTCTTTGTTATAGTTTTTCCTTTCATTTTTCTAGTCTCTCTCTTCTTTTCTTTCTTTCTTTCTTTCTTTCTTTCTTTCTTATGATTTCCTCTATCACTTTCTTTCTTTGATGTCCTTCTTTTTACCTCCATGTTTCGTTTCTTTTCCTTCTTTTTACCTACCTCCCCATTTCCTCTGTTCTTTTCCTTCTTTTTACCTCCCTTTCTCATTTCTTTTCTTCTTTTCCTTCTTTTGACCTTTCTAATTTCTTTTCTTTCAGACATTTTTCTTTCTGTTTAATCGTCTTTCTCTTTTCTCAACATCTTTCCTGTTTTTCATTTTACGTCTCCCTCCTCTTCCTTCCTTCCTTCCTTCCTTCCTTCCTTTCTTTCTTTCTTTCTTTCTTTTTGCTTCTTCTTTCTTTCTGTCCATTTATTCATTTCTTTATTTCTCTTTTTCATTATTTTTTATTTATTTTTTTTATTTTTCTGTCGTTCTTTCTTCCTCTTTTTATTTTTTTCTGTCTTCGTTTTTTTTCCTTATCTTTCTTTGTATCATTTCTTTCTATCACTTTTTCTTTCTTCCTTCTTTTTTTTCTTCTGTCAGTGTTGGTCTGCATTTTTCCGTCTTTCTTTTTTATGTTTACTTTTTCTTGCAAAATCCTTTTCTTTCTTTTTCTTGCTTTTTGCTGTCTCCCTTAATGTCTTTCTTTCTCACATTATTTATTTTCCGCTCTCTTTCTTTCAGTCCTTTCTTTTTGCTTCCCTTTCTCTCCATTTCCGTTCTTCTTTAATAGCGTTTTCTTTCTTTCTTTCTTTCTTTCTTTCTTTTCTGTGTTTCGAACTGATTTTCTTCCCACATTCTTTCCATCGTTTCTTCTTTCCAACATATAATCACACGTACACACACACATATATACATTTATTCATACATACCCTTACATACACACACACACACACATATTATATATATATATATATATATATATATATATACGCTACACACACACACACACATATATATATATATATATATATATATATATATATATATATATATATATACACACACTTTTGGGCTGCGAATTTAGTTTCTTTGTTTTATCAACTCACCGAAAATAATATGCATTTTTTACTGTAAATTACAGGTGACAGTGTGGGTGCGTATTATAAATACGTTTAAACAAAAATATTTTTTCTTCATTGATCTATAATAATAAATACGTCCTTGTTGTTCTAAAATATGGAAGATATCCCAATTTTCATTTTAAATCCAACAATAATAATTGTAGCAATTTTTTCCAATAAATTTATGTTTATCAGTAACCACATTTTTTATTTGGCGAAAAGATAAAAAAAAAATCTATAAAAAGACTAATTTTGAGCAAAAGAGGATATCAAGTTAACAATTTATTGAAATTTTAATTTTCATCATCATTTTCTATTATAGAATCAATATCTAAATTGTCATTAAACAAATTATCATTCACAATATTATCTTCGTCCTGTTCAAAATTATTTTCAGCCTCTTCATACTCTTGCCAAAGGATGTCATCTTTAGAGCCATCCATGGCTGTCGTGAAACAACAGTTCTTGAAATCTCTCTTTATAACATCCTCACGGACAGAATCCCAAGATTCCTGAATCCATTTTACAATAAGTTCCAACTCTGTTTTTTTTCCTATTGCCACCAGCAGTAAAACTGGGAACACCAGAAAAGATCCAGTCATTCGAATTTTCAGGCATCTCTTGTTTAAATGGATGGTTGCAGACGACATCCATTATTTGAAGTTGGCCAATAATTTCCCCTTTGCATAATAACAAGATCAGTCCTCTTCTCCTGAAGTATATTCTTCATGCAAGGCATCCTATGGCAATGAAACGCATCAAAAAACAACATAGGTCTACTTCTTGCAAATTCTGTTGTATTTACACCAAACATTCAGCAGCCAGTCCTTTGTGAGATTCACATCCATATCCAGCCTTTTTTCATGACATTTTACTATCATACCAGCTGGGCGGTCAATGTTTTTTTGGCAGAATTTTCCATTTAAAAATGACGTAATGGCGCATCTTCTTACGATCATCATATGCACCAAGCATGACAGTGAACCTCTTCTTTTCATTCCCTCTTTTTTTTTTTTTGAAACAGAATTTACCCCTTTGTATTCCAGACTTTGAAAACAAAGCACATCAAAAGACAAGGGTGTTTGGTCAGCCTTTCCAATACAGCCTAAAGGATAGTTGTGCTTTTTTCTTAGCTGAATAACAAAACGTTGAAAATTCAAAAGCTTATCTTCGTAGTCATCAGGAAAACGCTGGGCTATGGATGTTCTTCTCCTAATAGATATATGAAACTTCTTCATAAAAAGAAAACACTAGTTCGCTGAAGCTTTATATTTGTTTCCAGGATACATGGTTTTCAAAAGTTCTTTTTGCCGTCATCTTTATTTCTACAGTACTTATGGAACATCCACTTGATCGTCTTTCTTTCACGAATTCAACTAAACTTTCTTCCATATCTGGATATTGAGCTTTCTTCCTCTACTTATAGCCTTGGCACTTGATTTGAACTTTTTTTAGTTCATTTTTATTCTTTCTCCATAAACGTATTCTCTACTTTCTTTCTACTAATTCTATTACTTTTTTTTAAAAATTTGCACAAAACCTCGACCATTTTCATGACAATTTGGCGGTAAAATAGATTGTTATATTTATCAAGAAAACAGCATAGTAATTTTCAACATTATTTTAGACACTTAGTTTTGATTTTATTCTCAATGTCAAGGTCAACAAATGTCTTTGTAATTATTATTTGCTTTTTTTTTGACAAAATTTAAAGATGCGCATTATACATAAGGATAGATATATTTTTTAATTTTTGGATGATTTGTTGGGGTGTATTATTTATGGATGCGTATTATTTTCGAGAAATTACAGATGAATTTTGATATGAAAATTTTTCAATTTTTTATGCATCTCTTGTTTAAATGGACAGTTGGATACATCATCCATTACTTGAAGTTGGCCAGTCATTCCCGATGGCATAATAACAAGATCAGTCCTCTGCTCCTGAAGTATATTCTTCATGCAAAATAACAAAACGCTGAATATTCAAAGTTTCGTAGTTTTCAAGCAAACGCTGGGCTATAGATGTTCTAATAAATATATCAAACCTCTTCATCAAAAGAAAACAGTTTGTGGAAGCTTTAAATGCGTTTCCAGGATACATGGTTTTCAAAAGTTCTTTTTGACTTCATCATTATTTCCAAATTACTTATGGAACATCCACTTGATCGTCTTTCTTTCACAAATTCAATTAAACTTTCTTCCATATCTGGATATTGAGCTTTCTTTTCTCTACTTATAGCTTTACTGAATTTACACTTTTTAGTTCATTTTATTCTTTCTCCATAAACTGAATTTACAGCTCTGTTTCCTATTCTTTCTTTTAATTCTATTATTTTTGTTTAAAATTTTGTTTTGACGACATTTTCTAAAAATAAAATGTTTTATTTATCAAACCTACTGGTAATTTTTTTTTAATTTCGATTTTATAACCAAAACAAAACGACAAAATTTATTTATCATTTGTTTATGTATGTTTTGTTATGGGTGCGTATTATTTTCAAGAAATTACTTATAGGAATCCCAGTTTTTGATTACAAATTCAACAATTAACTGTAACATTTTTTATATTTATTCAATTTTAGGATATTTAACCCATTGAAATTTTAATTTTTCATTAAAACAGGATACATGGTTTTCACAAATCATTTCCACATTACTTATGGAACATCCACTTGATCGTCTTTCTTTCACAAATTCAATTAAACTTTCTTCCATATCTGATATTGAGCTTTCTTTCTCTACTTATAGCTTTGGCACTTTTTACTTTTTTTAGTTCATTTTATTCTTTCTCCATAAACGTATGTTAGCCTCATTCAATTTATATTCTCTAACTACAGCTATGTTTCCTATTCTTTCTGCTAATTCTATTATTTTTTGTTTCAAATTTGCACTATAACTCGCACGTTTTGACGACATTTTAGCGGTAAAATAAAATGTTATATTTATCGAGAAAACCGCATGGTAATTTTCAACAATATTTTAGACGCTTAGTTTCGATTTTGTTCTTAATGTCAAGATCGACAAAACGTCCAAATAATTATTTTATTTATTTATTTATTTTTTTGACAAAATTTATAGATGCGTATTATAACATGCGGGCAGATATATTTCTTAATTTTGGGATCATTTGTTGGGGTGCGTATTATTTATTTATTTTTTTATTTTTAAGCATTTAACCCCAAGCAATGCGGGAAGCCACTAGCACGCAAAGGGTTTCAGAGTTGGAGCGAGAACAAAGAGGAGTGATAGAGGAAAGGATGAAGAGAAGGATAGGGGATAGATCAAAGCATCTGGAGATGTCGATTGACGTTACATTTGAATAGTTGGAGATTATAGCTATCAGGAAAACAAAAAATGGGGAGGAAGTTCTACAGGCAGGAAGTGCGAAACATGAAGCTATTGGAGTAGAAAAGACGGCTACATTTAACAGTTTCGACAATGAAAGGATGAGAGCGAGATGCCAGCCTAGTTGAACGCTTAAATTCATGAAGTCTGGGAACCAGCGAAAGCAGCTCATCGGAGCAGTTACCGTGAAAGGATTTGTAAAAAAGACAGAGGGAGGCTACGGCACGTCTGTGATAGAGCGGCTGCAGACGAGATGCCAGATCATGGTCAATTACATTGCATATCCGTCTTTGGATTTTATCAAGGACTTTGAGACAATTAAAAGGAGCTCCAGACCATATATGGCAGCAATACTCTATGAGGGGGCGAATGGTTGATTTGTAGATTTGAAAGATCGACTCCGGTAAGAAAAATTTCCTGGCGCGGCATAGAGAGCAAACATTCCTATCAGTGGACGAAGCTATTGACTCAATGTATTCGTTCCATCTCAGGTCAGCGGACAATGTGAGATCGAGCAGTTCCAAAGAGGTGCTCTCGTGGAGTTGAGCGTCAGACATTCTAATGAGTTGCAGGGATGGTTCTCTCTGGTGAGTAATAGAGAGCAGTTTTGTTTTTGAGGCATTGAAGTTAACC
>CAHIKZ030000072.1:795000-902500 GCA_903632075.3 Acanthosepion pharaonis
ATTGGCTTCATTTATGTGTTGTGTGAAGGATAGTGTCTCATAAAACCAGCAATCGATCTGAATTTCATGTTACATATATGGCATGTCAAATTCATCTCCGGTGGGTGGAAGTTGACTTTGTTTTTTATATGCCTTGTCACACACACACACACACACACACACACACACACACACATATATATATATATATATATATATATATATATTTATATTTATATATAATTATGTATTTAAAAATATGATTCCAACATGCTACATAAGAGTCCTCATGTTTCAAAACAAGAGCCGAAAACTTCAATATAATTATTTGAATTAAAGTACTAAGCTATTTCCATCTTCAAGCGAAATTTTTTTTTGGAATATTTGATTTCAAAACAAATATTTTGATTCCCAAAAAAGTTTTTTTTTCTTGAATATTTGATTTCAAAAAAGCTTGGTATTTTAATTTCTGTACATATCTGTATATATTATTAATATTATTACATATCCACCTATTTACTCTCTCTCTCTCTCTCTATATATATATATATATATATATATATATATATATATATGTATGTAAGTTTTTGTCGATCTATCTCATCTATATATGAGATAGACAGACATATATATATATATATATATATATATATATATATATATGTGTGTGTGTGTGTGTGTGTTTGTGTGTGTAACTGTCGGTATATTTATATATATATATATATATATATATATATATATATATATAAGGTGCAATAATGTTACAAAGTTACTTAAAATAATAATTAAGACAAATCAGTTAATCAAGAGGCCAGAAATTTATTATTAACATGGTCCTGGTTAATTCTATTTAAAAACAAGAAAAATTCTCTGGTAAACAATAGTAAATTAATTACTGATACTGTTTGAACTGCAAGCCACCTGATTCAATGCCTGATAGTGACATTAATGTTATATTGTATATATATATATATTATATATATATATATATAAAAGTAAACATAGTCAACATTAGAGGCAATCGTCAGGCCACCTTTTAAGAGTATATTTCTTCATATATATATATATATATATATATATATATATATAAATATATATAAAAGTAAATATAGAAGTCAACACTTAGAGGCGACAGTCTGTTTCATGCTATATGCAATCGTCAAGCCACCTTAAGAGCATATTTCTTCATATATATATATATATATATATATATATAAATATAAAAGTAAACATAGAAGTCAACACTTAGAGGCGACAGTTTGTTTCATGCTATATGCAATCGTCAGGCCACCTTAAGAGTATATTTCTTCATATATATATATATATATATATATATATATATATATATATATAAAAGTAAACATAGAAGTCAACACTTAGAGCGACAGTCTGTTTCATGCTATATGCAATCGTCAGGCCACTTTAAGAGTATATTTCTTCATATATATATATATATATAATATATATATATATATATATATATATATATACAAATGCTAGGGCAAACATCATATATATATATATATATATATATATATATATATATCTGTATATTTTGTAACCGACTCCTATATATAAATTATTAAATATATATTATTACTTTTTCTATCTATCTATCTATCTATCTATCTATCTATATGTATGTATATATATATATATATATATATATATATATATATATATATATATATATATATATATGCATTATTATTATTTTTATTATTATTATTGTTATTATTATGATTATTATTACATATCTGTATAATTTTTGATACCCATAGCTCACCGGAACCATTATTTCAAAATAAGGTGTGGTCTCGTCTAGCACTTACGTTTGCCAGAACCACCCACAACCGTTGTAATAGATTTATGGAAAACACAGAGTGAAGTTACAGGCAAGTTACACAGGCCAAGTTTGAAATGAAACAATTTGTATCTCCCACCAAAATAACAGAGTCAAAGTGGCTGTGCCCACTATTATAAATTGTCCCGAGGTCCTTTCATCCTATACAGGCAAGGAGAAGTTCTTCCCCTCGATCTTTGTCTCAGACTCAACGTTAAATGACAAAGGCCATCCCCTCCCCAACCTCACGAGCTCAGTAATATACTCACTTCTGTAAGAGAAGTCTCTTGACTTAACAACATCCTTGACCCCCCGCCAAAAAAAAAAACCCAAAAAAAAACAACTTGCTAAGATGAAATTCCAACCGTCGCCCTCAAGAATATCAACCTAGAATTATTCCTGATACTAGCAAAGTTATTAAACTGCTGCTTAAATGAAAAATCTTCCCCAGTCATGTGGAAGGTGGCAAGCGCCTGCCCGGTCTTCAAGAACGCTAGCGACCGATCACCCCTTTCCAGTATAGAGCCATTCGTTTCATCAGTATCATCAGTAAACTTTTTGAGACCTTAATCAACAAGAACGTCGTCGAGCGCCTGCATATGAACAACCTCTTGTGCGACGAGTAGTATGGGTTTCGATCAGCCCGATCCACTGCTGATGTCTTAACTACTATTACACCCAAAATTATTAAGGTTCTTGACGACACACATACTGCGAGAGCCATAAGACTAGATATCTCGAAGATCTTCGACAAGGTGTAGCATAATGTTTTCCTACACAACCTCTCTAGCTATGAAATCACTGGAAGGTTTTTATCTATTATAAAATCTTTCGTAACAGGTATATCCCTGAAGGTAGTCCTCCGAGGCTGTGGCGGCCAAGGCAGTCGTCTCCCAGGAGTCACTACTCGGACCAGCCCTCTTTCTGAATTACATTAATGATCTACCTAAGAATATAATCCGATCATTTGTAAACGTCTACGCCGATGGTGCGACGATATAAGTTGTATTTTCGGTTGCAAGAATTCTCTCAAACATGTTTTACTAAATAATGTGGACAAGTCTATCAATCTTTTTTTGTTATATCTTTTAAATTTCCGAATAAGTTTTTTTTTTTTTTTTTGATAAATTTACCAAAATTTAAATTGGAAGAGGCCTTATTCAAATCACTTAGCCTGTCATATTTGAAGTCCATATAAGAAACAGAAAAATATTAGAAAATAGAAAAATACTGAACTGTTATGTAATATCAATCCTCCTATATAGAAGTGAATACTAGAAAATCTCCTCGAAGATGAAGAAAAGCAGCAAAAACCTGGTTTTACAGAAGGATGCTGAGAATACCATGGACCGAACATGTGAGCAACAATGAAATTCTAGAGACAATAGCAACAAAAAGGATACTTATGTTTACACCAGGAAGAGAGAGTTTAACCTTCTGTGCTACATATTGAGGAAGGAGTGCTTGGAAGATTAGATATTCACAGGACAGATTGAAGTGGATCAGAGGAGTGTCAGCGAATAGATGACAGAGCAGAGTTTGGGAGAGATAGGCAAAAAACAAATATTATTAAGAGCTTCAAAGGACAGAGAACCATGGAGAGATATGATCGCCAACGTCCTGAAGAGAAACGGTTCATAGAAAAGAAAAATACAACCACTTTGGTAAAAATAAATTCGGCTGCAAATTATTAAAGAAATTGTCCTTTTCGAACAAGAGTGTCCAATTTATTTTCAAAGTAGACAGGATTTGATAAGGTGAGGAAACGTGAGGGTCAACCATTCTATACGGCATTCTTTGAACCATTAAAATTAAACGCAAATGAAATATCTTATGACAATGTTATTGCAAATTGCATATTTTCATTTCTCCACATGGATGACAAATAAATTTAAACAGGTCTTACTAAAATCACTCAGTCTGTCATATCTGAGCTCATATCAAATGAAGTAAAATATGTGTGAGGAAAAAGAATTTCCAGAAATCAATAATACATACGAGGTTAATTTTAAACATTGCATATTATTGGTAATTAATGTTGTCTGTCAACTTTTAAGTTAAAAACATATGAATAGGAACATAACATCAACATTCATCTTATTAAGAAGTAGAAAACATGACGTCACATAAGTCCAAGTGTCCAAATATATTTATAACTGATTTTTGACGAACACAAAACAAATTTAATTCACTAAGATTTTATTCATCGCAAAGCAAATGACTTGCTTTCACGAGTGAGATATTGAGATCTGGACTGCAGTACGTAGGCCAGGTCTGGTTCAAAGGCAGTCGTCTGGTTCAAAGGCGGTCGTCTGGTTCAAAGGCGGTGGTCCGGTTCAAAGGCAGTGGTCCGGTTCAAAGGCAGTGATTTTAGAAAATGACTGGAGGAGTCCGGGGTCAGGATCACATGACCAGAAAGCGGCCATACAGCGCTGATGTCATCTTTTTGCATTTCTTAGCTGTGTACATTAAATACTCTGATTGACAATACCGATGGGCTGTAAATTGACTGTGCAGTCTCTGCTAATCGGTTATTCTTTGGTCGTTGGCCATCTGTTCGGTGTCGAAGTGTAGTATCTGTTCTCATATATAATGGTATATAATGATAATGTTAGTATTAGCCGTTTCCTTATAAGGAAGCATTCGGCATTCATTGACCGAGCAGCCCGTACCGCTGCTTGCAGTTGAACTTTATGAAATCTTTCCCTTAATATAAACAAATAACTTTCCTGCACTAATGTGAAGTGAGATACTGAGATCTCGGCTGCAGTATTTAAGCCAGGTCAAGTTCAAAGGCAATGACTTTAGAAATTAGCTGGAAAAAGATCAAGATCAGGGTCACACCTCTAGAGAGTGACGACACAGTGCTGCCATCTTTTGGTAAAGCACGAAATTCCATTTCTTATGTGTATACTTTACATACTCTGATTGAAAATACTGTTAGGCCATAAGTGATAGATTCTATGACAGAGGATACGGACTATATGGATCAAGCACTAATTGGAACATGCCTTATATATATATATATATATAAGACATAAATATTGTTCCATAATTTTCCTTTTCAGCCTGGCTTCTTCGGATTATCTTATATATATATATATATATATATATATATGAAAGATAATCCTAAGGAACCAGGCAAACCTACCTAGGTTTCACTTAAACGGATCTTCAGGGTAAAGCCGGCTGAAAAGGAAAATTATGGAACAATATTTATGGCTAAAACCAAAAATAGCCATGACCACGTGACAATATATATATATATATATATATATATAATAAAAGAAGCCAAACGACGGGGAGTATGTGCTTTATATTGTTTTAATTTTTTTATTTTTTTGTCACGTGGTCATGGCTATTTTTGGTTTTAGCTATAAACACTGTTCCATACTTTTCCTTTTCAGCCAGAATTTCCCTGAAGATCCGTTTTCATGAAACCTAGGTACGTTTGCCTGGCTCCTGAGAATTATCTTAGGTTTTGCTCTACTTAGTGTATTGAGCACTTTACGTGGTTGTCTTTTAACTCGTTTCGTTTTTTTTTCTTCTTTGGACTTGGAGCTTGAACACTTGACGATTGTTTTCGCCTTATTTTAATGTTCTTGGTTCTTTCTTTTTTTATTCCCCATTTTTCCTCGGGTACCGATTTGTTCTACTGCAAGTTGAGCTATCCGAGGTTTTTCCAAAGGAGTAAAACCATATATATATATATATATATATATATATATATATATATAACAGAAATAAAAGTGTTAAGCTTAATATGACTAGACATTAAAAACAAACCGGTTGCTTCGCTTTTAATATGTTTAGTAATATTATTAAGCTTCACACTTAATTTTGTTATTAAATTTTGTACCTACAAAAATATTTTCATATATATATATATATATATATATATATATATATATATATTATAAATTAACTGATTTAAAATATTAATAAAAAACTTTAGTTCCATTTCATCCTCAAGCGAGGATCAAATGTTACTAATGTTTTTAATTTAATTACAAAATTAAATTTGAAGCTTTTAGCTTCCATTTTTCAAACATGTTTATTACTGTGCAGCGAAAAACTATATTTTAAATCAGTTGATTTATAATATTAATGCTCTGTAAATTTACATTGAGCACTATTTTGTAAAAACAAAAATATCAATAAGATCACTGGATTATACATCTTACTGTTCTTTCTTTTTATATATATATATATATATATATATATATATAATTATTTTAAATGTTTTTATTCCTCGCGTTCTCACGCTTGATGGATCCACTTTCAAATCACCCAAGCTGACGTCATATATATTTTTTCAGTGTGTGTTTTATATTAAACACACTTTAATATATGGTCCCCTACGTGGAAAGATAACTTATTTAATGTTTGCTGCTTCTTATTTATCACAAGAGCCTCCAGAATCTAGAGTATTTCTTTGCGCTGTGTCCTATATAGAAAGTTGGAATTATCTACTGAAATTTTTCTAATGTTAATATGAATTTGTTTATTTGTCGTAAATTCATATATGTGCGCTAACCGCAGTAAATTTCGACAAATGACAAGTTAACCTACGCGAAAGTGTGGTGCATGTGTGTATAATGTAAGAATTTAATATTGTTTTTGATTGTTAGTTTTGGAGATACAATCTCCCAAAGGACATAAGAATATTATTTTTTTTTTTTTGCATAGATTGGATTTTTGAGGTAATGATCTATTTCTGAGCATTAGATTTAACGTGATAAATAAATATAAGGTATTTGATAGGATCAATAAGTTTTATATACCGTCAGATAATAATAGCCTTTTTATCTTGTTTATAATTAGTGTGCACTAGGTTATAATAAAACCATTTAATGAAGTCTTCATTTTTGTTTATGACTGGTGACTGATATAATTGTTTCTATTTTTTTCTTGAAAGCTGATCTTATTTCTTCAACAACATGGTTTGAGAAATTATTATTGATAAGTGTTTCTTGTACGTTGTCAATTCTCACTAAAACAATGTGTCCGAAGAGGAAATCATTTTAGCACAATAAATCATCTTTTTTTTTATAAAACCTATATTATATCTGTGTGTATATGTGTGTGGTTGTTCACTCACATCATAGAAGTAGAAATTAGCCCCAGTGTCACGGAGATAAAAGCATACTTGACAAGAAATAAAACGTACACAAATAACAGGAAACATATGTTAAATTATGTTAATTTCATACAATTTATTTAAATTTTTGTGCATATTGGTGTGTGTAGGTTTTAGATTACAATTGTTTTATGGTACATGTGATAAAAGGGAGAATTTACTCCGTAGTATTACAAGCCATATCACAGAGAGAAGTTACAAACGTATTGCCTATACCAAGGTTCATGGTGAAGACATTGAATTTAACGACTTTTGGCTGGATGTCCCTATTTCCGGCACGAACAGTTTTCGTTGCGTGTTGGGAGTATTTTTATTATTTTTAATTTTTATTTAATTAATTTTATTCAACGTTTTTATGTTACTGATTTATTTTATTTACAGTTTTCATTATTATTATTATCTTACTTTTATTTATCTATAATAATAATGTCCCTATAGACATTCGCTTTTATAGTTAAATAAACATGTATTTTTCTAGTGTTTTTTTTATATTTTGAAGTGATGAAGTCATCATTATTAGCATCCAGGAAAGGGTTTTTATTTTTAAATTTAAGTTTAGAAATGAATTTTAGAACTGAGTTAATCCCAAATATTTCTTTAAGGGTTTTTAGTTCACCTTTATTTTCTGTTAATTTGAAAATGTCATCAATATATCTGGAATTTATTGAGGGTTTGTTGAACTTAGTAAAGACCTTGCTTCTACATCATTCATGCAGAAATTAGAAAAGGTAGAACCCAGAGAAGAGCCCATTGTTATTCCACCAGTATGTGTATCAAAAAGGACTGTAAAATGGTAATATGTGTGGTAGTAGACGGTAAGGTTCTTTTGTAAAATATTTGGTCTAATATTAGGAAGTGTCAGCTTAAGATGATTATATGTTTTATATTTTAGTTGAAATTGATTCCATCAAATTTGAGAACGCCCAAATTCCAAATCAGTTGCGTAACTACACACAGAACAATCCTAGTGAAAGAATATAGAAACATTCGAAAATAATCGGAAAAAATGAAATAAATGCTAACAGAAATTTTGGCAAATTTACCGATAAAACAAAAGAATTTATTCGGAAATTTGAAAGACTCTATATATATATCTTTAACGTTCTTTTTATAGATACAAGTATTTAAGTAAATGCTCTGTTTATAATAAACAGTATTAAATAACATTTACCAGCCTGAATGTCCGAGAAATTTCATAGAAAATATTCGTCCTTTGACAGGATTCGAACCTGCATCCTATACGGAACCGTCATTTACGCTGACGTGCCTTACCAATCGGCCACAAAGGACCGTTCGGTAGGCAAGGTCGAATTTACTGCTTATAAACTTCAATCTTCCATGAATCTCGGACATTCATAACTGCTCTGGCGTATCAGATGTAAACAAATGACGTCATATATTTTTCCATGTGGTCCACGTTGTCTATATATATACATATATGTGTGTGTGTGTGTGTATGTATATATAGCGCGTGGACGAATTGTTACAGTTATATATATATATATATATATATATATATATATATATATATATATATATATATATATATATAATCTTTCAAATTTCCGAAAGAATTCTTTTGTTTTATCGGTAAATTTGCCAAAATTCCTATTAGCATTTATTTACTTTTTTCAGTAGTATTTTCGAAGACTTTAGAAGGAATCGGAAACCCAATCCTAAACAGGAAACAAAGGATAAACCTCTAATAAAGGGCGCGTAAGGGTTAAAAATTTGTATCAACAAAAGTAACTGATATACTGATACAAATTATTGACCCTTCGCCCGTTATTGAAATAATTGCTTCAGCCGTTTCCATAGTAATTAATTTTACGAATGAACATGCTTATAAAGATGCGTAAATTTCAAGACTAGTTATTCCAAAAATTTCGCTTGAGGATGAAACAGAGCTTCATACTTTAATTCAATTTAATTTTAATAATTATATTGAAATGTTTGGTTCTTGTTTTTGAAACATGAGAACTCTTATGTAGCGAAGGCATCATATTTTAAAAAAAAAAAATATATATATATATATATATATATATATATATATATATATATATATATATATATATTCAGTTTAAAAAGTGAACAATGAATGATAGATTAGTTACAATCGCTATTGACCACGGATCATTTGGACAGTTTTTATACACTTTATGTTCAGAAACCTATAAATTCTTGTACGAATGCAAGAAAAAATTAATAAAAAGCTTAATGGCAGGGCCTTGTCAGACGTCTTTAATAAAATTTTTATAAAAGAGACACACACACAAACACACACATATTGAGTGCGATGGATAAATTTTCACCGTTTTATATTTTTCATTTCGCGCATGCGCGTTGTTAGTTTTCGATTTTGCCGACTGCATAGTATAGTAAAGTCAGTTGGCACCGACTTCAAGAAAAAGAGGTCTGTGACACAATTCACTCCGCCAGAAATTTAGAAACGGTATTCTGTGCTGCATGGTATTCCCACCGGAAGCTTCAATACCATTATTTCAGAGTGGTTCTACAGAAAGATGCTGAGTATAACATAGACCGAACACGTGAGCAACATCGAGGTTTTGGAGAAAATAGAAACCAAACGGAAACTTATACTTAACATCAGGAAGAGGCAGGTGAAATTTCTGGGAGACGTAATGAGGAAGGATGGCTTGGAAAACCTGATACTCACAGGACAGATTGAAGGAAAAAGGGACAAAGGAAAGCAACGTGTAACATACTTGATGAGCTTGAGGAAATCGATAGTAGAACAGAGTTTGGGAGAAATAACCAAAAAAAACATATTAAGAGCTACAAAGGACAGGAAGATGTGGAGGACCATGATAGCTGAAGGGACACGACACATAAAAGAAGAAGAGTAGGAATTGGACGTAGCGACTGTTGTAACAAAAGAAAAGCAGCCAATATATATATAAGGTATCTTTCTCCAAATGGGACCCGATATTGAAGTATGTCTAATATTAAATATCACACTTTAACACAAATTCATTTGTTTATATGACATCAGCTTGAGCGATTTGAAATTGGTTGGAGCAAACATGAGAATCATTTCCGTAAATAAACACAGAAGAATCCTCGAAAACGAATGTAGCAACATTCGTAAGTACTCAGAAAAAAATAATAATTAAAAATAATATATAATGAAAGTTATTATGAATTTTGGCAAATAACACAAAATAACTTATTCAAAAAATTTAAATAAGAAAATTGATAAAAAAAGTCTTTATATATATATACATATATATATATATATATATATATATATATATATATATATATATATGTTGACGGAAGAAGTCAGTTACGTTAATGTGTTCATGTTGTGTGATGGACACGATATTTCGGAAGTAACTGAACGTATTTGCATTGTAACTTCGAGTGCGTTGTTTATTTTGAAAGATGAAAAAAAATCATCCCTTTATGAATTTATATATATATAGATATAGATAGATAGATAGATATGAATGTATGGACGTAGAAAGATATAATAAACTAAGATATATATCTATAGACTTAGATAGATAGATAGATAGATAGATAGATAGATAGATAGATATGTGCAAACTGATATAAATAAATAGAAACATAGAGACATGAATCTACTGGCGTAGATAGATATGTACAAACTGAGATAGACAGATAGATATATCTAGACTGAGATAGATAGATAGATAGATAGATAGATAGATATGAATTTACTGAGACAGATATCGATAGACTATGAATGTACTCTCATCGATAGATTGATAGATATGCATGTACTGAAATAGATATTTTCGACTGAGATAGAGAGATGTACTGACACAGATAGATAGATAGATAGATAGATAGATAGATAGATAGATAGAAATACACTGAGAGAGAATAAGGACTTAGAAAAACGGTAAAATAATTACAAAAAAAATCAGGAGACATTCGAATCGAATGCCGAGATTGCTAAAATGAAAAAAAAAACAAAACAGGAAGACAAAAAACGAAATGAGCCAACAAATGGCCGTGCGAATAAGCAAGCCTTGATTGATAGCATATATATATATATATATATATATATATATATATATATATATATATATATATATATACAACTTTTGCTTGTGACGGTAGAAGTGGATAGACGAAATGAATATCGGAAAGCAGTCTGATTCTTTCTTTGTGTACGGGAAAAAGAAAAAAAATCAGGATCACAAGTACATTTGGCTGATGGACAAAAAAAAAAGACGGACAGAATATAAGAAAACAGAGAAAAAGAAATATGGTTGAAAAAGGGGGAAGAGAAAAAACTTCGTAGAAAATGAGGAATGCTGGAATGGTAGAAGAAAGTCAGAAATGTAAGCAAAATGAAAATGAAGGGAAAAAAAAGAATGTAAAAGAAGGAAAGAAAGGAAATCAGAGAAAAAAAAAGGAAAAAAAGGAGGAAAAGAAAGAAAAAGAATGAAATGTTGATAGAAAGACGAAAAAGGAAAAAAGATAGAAAGAAAAATCGAAGCAAAAAGGAAAGATAAAGAAAGCACGTAAGAAAGACAAAAATTAAAGGAGGAGGAAAAAATAAGACAAGTAACAAAATAAGAGAAAAGGAAAAATGGCTTCGTGTGGTATGGAATAAAAATATAATGTTTTTAATATGTTCTTTTACCTCCATCACTATTTCTACTTCCAGGATTCACTGTGCACTATATATATATATATATATATATATATATATATATATATATATATAAGAAGGTGAGTTCAATACCTGGTTAAGGCAGTGGAGAACTTTCAGAGGGAAAAATTAGCTGGAGATAACTGATAACTGACATCCATCAAACATGGCACGTGGAACTAGAACAGTCTACCCCAGTGAGCGAAATAAAGGGTTCAGTTCGAAATTCCGACCACCTGAAGAAGGCCGGAGCGTACAACGGCCGAAACGTTGTGACAAATATGGCGACAAAGATGAGGACAATAGTCCGACTAATGTAAATACTGTACATAATACCTCATCTCAGAAATATAGACATATATATATATATATATATATATATGCGTATGTGTGTATATATATATATATATATATATATATATATATTATGAAATGGACAAAGTCCGACAATTATTTTAAGACATTTTATGTTCAGACATTCTTTTTATAGATACAAATATTTAAGTAAATGCTGTGTTTATAAAAAACAGTATTAAATAACATTTACCGGCCTGAATGTCCGAGAAATTTTCATAGAAAATATTCTTCCTCCGACAGGAATCAAACCTGTATCCAATACGGATCCGTCACATAGCCTAATGTGCCTTTATCCGATTGGGCCACAGAGGAGCATTCGGTTAGCAAGGTCAATTTTACTGTCTTTAAACTTCAATCTTCCACGATTCTCTGACGTACAATTGTCGGACTTTGTCCATTTCATAATGTGTGACGTCATTTGTTTACATTTGGATACGCATCGAGCAGATATGAATGTACGCGCTAACCGACCGCTCCTCTGTGGCCTAATCTATTATTTTCATCATTTTCCTTATCTTATTATTCTTATTTTTCTTCTTATTATTATTACTTTTTAATATGTGGTAATTATCATTGTTTTGCTTACTTTTACTTTACATTTAATCTTACTGTCCGAAACGTATTTGTTAAAGCTATTCATTTATTTATTTAGTTATTTACAGTTATTTATTTATTTACATATTTATGTGTTCTTATTTTGTATTTTATTTTATTTTATCTTATTTTATTTTCATTGATATGTATTGATTTATTAGTATATAAATTATTTTTTTATTAATTTTATTTTTTCGCTACATATTTTATTACTATTCATATCACTTTTTTTTTTATTAAGTTTATTTATATTAATATTAATAATATTATTAATTTGTTTATGGATTTTCATGAAAAAATAGAGTTACCCCCCTTGATTTTCAAAACGTTTTTTTTCCATAACAACAGCGTCTGGACCCAAATTAGAATTTATAATTCTTATTTTCACTTTATTTTTTATCGCAAATGTTACTCTGGTATTAATTTCAAATTTAAAGGCAATAATAATCTACCCTAACAATAAATATCTCGTGATACCCCCCCACACCCTCCCAAAAAACATAGGATTTGCAGGCATATGTTTATATAGACTTTTGTTCTTGTTTTGGCGTGAGAAAACCCCTTTCCAAAATTTGTAAAAGTATTTTGATACACCCTGTATATGCATATGACAAAGTGGAAAAGGTGTGATCGTGAATCGCGTTTAGTCTCTTAGGATTTCATCAGACTAAGTATATGTTTAAGATGACGGGACTACGCTTGCGCACGAGCGAGAGACGCTGCAAATTTTAAATTTAAATATGTCTGTTGATTTATTTTTCTTTAATCGCTAGATAATCTACAGTAAATTTCCGTCCAGGTTCTTAAAACGTTTCACCATTCTTAGCAGAAACATCACAATGTGAAATATTTAATAGCAAAAGTGAAGGAAGCAGAAAAAAATCAAGATGAAACCGGTTAGATTATATTATATGTAAAATCTTTAAATTTAAAATTTTCCGCGGTTTTTTTTTTCATACGCATGGGTAGTTTCATCAATGTAAACATGAAATTAGTTTGATGAAGTTCTAAAGGATATATATATATATATATATTGCCCGGGGATGTAACAGTAAGAGATAGATCAAGTATCGACCATCACAAAGATTGAAAAATAAAATTGACAAAGATTATTGTTTAAGGTTGACGGACACGCGTGACTTAATTTTTTTTTTTTTTTTTACGAATTGGTCAAACCCAAAGTCAAACAAAAACATTGTTTTCAATCGTTATGAGTCTACCAATTGAATAGAATTTTATTATAAAGAATTGTCTTGTAAATGGAATTTTTAAAAGCATTCTGAATGTAAAAATAAAGAAAAAAGTGTGCAAGACGATAAGAAACACTACCTGCCAAAAAAAAAAAAATATGAAGTTTTGTTAAAATCGGTTGAAAAATGTTGGAAATCCGATCCCATATATAAACGAACACACACACAAAACAACAACTTGGTTTTTAAGTATAACTCGATATGAGTTTCCCCACTTTCATTCTCGCGATGCCTCTTAATCGTGTTTTCAAATTGATTTCGTGCAAAAACAGTTGTGTTTTTCCAGTTTTTGGCGCTGTCAGAAACACCGCAAGGTAATTTTACGTAGTCCTGTGAAGTTTTGTTGAAATCGGCTGAAAAATGTAGGAAATCCGATCCCACATATAAACAAACACACACACACACACACACAAAAACCCCCTTTTTTTTAAATAAGTATAACTCGATATGAGTTGTCCCCCTTTCATTCTTTGTTTTGTTGAAATCGGTTGAAAAATGTAGGAAATCCGATCCAATATATAAACGTACAGACACACACACACAAACACACAACCTGTTTTTTTTATAATAAGTATGATATATATCTGATGGAATGAGAACGAAAGTAATATATAAATACCAACGTTCATAGCATTAATCCAAAAGAGGGCTCGATACCGATAGTAGAGTGATAATTATTTATTACAATTTTGTCATATAGACAAAAACAGTTTACTCAATGCAAAGTTGCTCATCTCACCCGTCGAGGTGCAGTTGAAATGCACCGAAACAAAGTTGCATCTTTGTAATGAGTAAAGTAATTTTGTCTATATGATAAAATTGTAATACATGCATGCACACACACACCCACACACACACACACACACACATATATATATATATATCATCATCATCAACGTAAACATAAAGGATAAATATATATATATATATATATATATATATATATATATATCATCAGCAGCATAAACATAAAATTAGTCCGACGAAGTCCCTAAAAGGATTATATATATATATATATATATATATATATATATATATATATATATATTACGAGACATATTAAAAAAAAAAAACGGGAGATTTAAAATTGACACAGAATAATATACAATAAAAGGAATTGTAAAAAAAAAATATGCAAAAGGAACTCGAGACAAATGACAGCGAGTCCCAACAAACGCTCACGTTGTTTGCACAAAGAAGGCTTGCGGGACCCGATGTAAAGTGCCTCCAGAACCTTTAGATGAAATAAAGAGTGAGACCGGGACAACACGGTGAACCAGTCAACACTATATTTATTTGTATTAAAATACAAAATTTGGCACAAGGCCGAAAAGGGGGATGGGGAATGACGGTCTTCATCTGTCTTAAATCTAAACTTAGCTAGTCGCAGCCACTGACCCAAACATGCCAACAATAATCCAATCACCAAAACATCACATTCACTCCTACCATTCTTACTACGTCCACCATTATACCTCAGTTTCTCTATGATGTCCTAACTAGTCCCCATATATACAAATATTGTTCATGGGGGAGGGTCATAAAATAACAACTTTTAAAAAATCCCCAAATGCGTATTTACAGAATGAAATAATTATATACAATAAAACTAAACAAAACTGAGTTAGTAATAAAACCCCCCACAAACTATGAATGTGGCAGAAATGTCAGTTAACCAGACGAAATCGATGCGGGACTAAGAAAATGATTACACATTCAAACCATCAAGCATTCACACAACCACTCACTCATTCATACACAACAACAAATACGAAAACACACACCCGAAAACGAAAGGCGACCCGCATCCACCAGAGAACTGACATCACTAACCACCTAACGAGGGAGGGATGGGGAATTAAACAAAAGTAAAAAATAGGGACAGAAATAAAAGGGACCAATGAGCTTACATACCCTAGCTAAGTTAAACGGGAAAAAAAGGAAAAACTAAATATCCAAAAACAAAAACCTAGTCTAACCTAATATCTGGGTGGGTTGCCTATGTTCCACCCCTGTTAGGACAATATTCTGAGCCTAACCGACATCTAAATGCCACTCTAGGTCAGCCCTTTCACTCTACACATTCGCGCAAGATTCACCCACCTTTTGCCGAATTCTGATGATGGAGCCGCCGCCTTTTCCGTCCTAATCTTGACTTTAAGCTGATGCCTAAAGTACAAGATCAGTTGGGAAGAGGTGAACTTCTCGCCTTCATAGAATCCCTTCTGTCGCGTCGTCCAAATCACGACTCGCATAACCCCTAGTAAGCAACAGAACACATAGTGTTCAGCCTTCGTCAATTGCGATACCACATTGCTACAAACAGAACTGGCTTCCAGGACAAAAACTTTCCCTGCAGCATGCGAACCATGAGGCCTTCAACAAACTTGCACAACGGCACTACCGCACTGCACTGAAAAAAGGCGTGACCAATGGTCTCGACATTCCCAGTACAGCGACGACAGTTTGATATTTCTCCAAGCCTGCTGAACAAAGTCTTTTTTGCCGACCCAGAGGGCCCCGCGAATCATCAGCCAGGTGAGTGATGCCTCATCGTTATTGAGACATTTCAACCCAGGCGCCCAAGGCCATATCGAGCGAACCTCCTGCTTCGTAAGACCGAGCTCGTCGATCAGATCATCTTGAACGGACCCCCTAACTAACACACGATATAACGCCTTACGAGACAACGCTTGGGCGTCGGAGAGGCCAACCGACGTCCGCAAGAGGAGCTTCAAAGCACGACGACATTCACGATAGAAGGAGCACTCGCCACGAGGAGTACGACCGGCCTCCTCCTCGCACGAGTGCACACTTCTCAGGGATGGGAAATGTTTACGGACATCTTCTTTCCAAAAGGTGCCCACCTCATCCAAACCGCGACACATTCGGTCGAGAAAGGTAATGCGTAGCATATATTGACGAATCTCAATGCTAGGCATTCCCAGACCGCCCTCAGAGGGATGAAGGCAACAGATCTCGCGAGATGCCATGTGGGCCTTTGCCTTCCACAAGAAAGAGAACAAGGCCTTGACTAATGACATTAGTCGGTCATACCGGAGTGGAAGCACAGAAAGACGGTAGAGGAGTATCGGATAGATGTGGGAACCACAAACTTCCGCCCTTCCCTTCAGGGAAAGTCTCCTCCGAGACCACAGACTAGCCGCGGCCTCGGCCCGCCCCTGTACCTCCGACCAATTCTTTTCCAACTGGAGATCAGGACCGAACCAGACGCCGAGTATCTTGATCGGCCCATCCGTCCAGAGGAAAGGTCCGGAAGAGAAACTCCCTTCCACGCACCCAACCGCAAGCCCACAGACTTATCGCGGTTGATTTTGGCCCCTGTCACCATCTCATACCCACTGATCTGCTTACTGACTTCGTTAATCTCGGCTCTGCTCGACACAAGAACCGAAACGTCGTCAGCATAGGCAGAATACCTGGCCGAGGTGTTAGCACCAGGCAGCGAAATACCGCGTAGGACCGGATTCGCCTTTAACTTGCGAAGGAAAGGCTCCAACGCAAGAACGTAAAGCAGAGGCGATAGCGGACAACCTTGACGAATGGAGCGAGACAATACGAAAGGCTTCGATCTTACCCCATTCACTTCCACCAGCGCACCGGGGTCGCATACAAGAGTCGGATCCAGGAGCGAAAGTCGGCTCCGAAACCGGCAGCCGAAAGGACAGCCTCCAGAAATCGATGGTCAACCCCTATCGAAGGCCTTGACTGATCTAAATTGATCAGCGCGGCTTCACTGTCGACTTGTTCTAAGATCAGGCGCACCATATGAAGGTTATCCTGAATAGTCCTGCCCTTCACAGCACAAGTCTGTTCAGGGCCAATCAGACTAGACAGGACAAGCTGCAAACGGTTGGCTAAGATCTTCGCCAAAATCTTTAAGTCAGTGTTTAACATCGTTAAAGGGCGAAAGTTCCCTAACCCATCCCCACCGTCCTTGTCCTTACGCAGCAACTTGATGACACCCCTGGTGAAGCGTTGAGGTAAAGACCCCTGCCTCATCCAGTGGTTGTACATCAGTTCCAGCAAAGGCACAAAACGTGCGACAACCTCAAGTAAACTTCGTAGGGCAGACCATCTAATCCCGGAGACTTATCCAGGCCAACCTGCTTCAGCGCTTCCCAGATTTCCGACTCTGTTATGGCCCCTCGCACCTAGCCACTTCAGCTGCCGAGAGGCAGGGAAAGTCAGCTAAATAGGCGTCGAACTGAGCAGAACTCAGACCGGGCTCCCTGGTGAAAAGCTCCTGAAAGTAATCTCGAAAGACCTCACATATGCCCGCGTTTGTAGTCACGGTCCGCTTATCCGGTAATGTGACGCACGATATATGTCGCCTGGCCGCGTTTCGATTTTCCTCTACACGCAGTTCAGCGGCCATATTCGTTGCCTCAGAAGACATTCTTTTAACCTAGCCCTAACTACCAGAGCTTGATCCTTCTTGATAAGCAAGGAGGCCAACTCTGCCTTAGCTAAGACTATGTCCCCACTAACACGGGATTTCACGGCCCGATCAACTTTTTTCTTCTAAAGCCGTTTGCGCCGCTAATTTATCTAAATTGAGCCGACGACTAAAGTCGGCAGCAAACGAACGAATCTTAGATTTTAAATTGCCCCCACCAGGCATTTCCCACAACCGCTCCCGTCAATTCCCTCTGGATTGTTAGTAGCAGCTGGTCCCGGAAACCCTGATCACTGAAAAGCGAACAGTTCAATTTCCAGTAACCAGCCAACTTAACCTTAGGCTTATCTAAGTTTACACGGACCCGGACAAGCCTATGGTCCGTATAAACTATATAATGGAAACTTGGACAGCCTAAGAGCCCTACATCGACTCTCTAACTAAGACTCGGTCCAGATAGCTCGCAAGCGAGCCAGGAGCCGAGCTGCCACTAGTAGTCCAAGTCCATACTACCTCCGAGGGTGTTCATTCCGGAACTTATCGACGAGATCAAACCCATCGATAAAGTCCCGAAATGGTTTCACATCCGGGTTGTTAGTACCTTTTTTGCCCTATACGATCTATATCGGGGTCAGGACGGCATTCAATCCCCCGCTAAAACTACCCGACGAGACGTCGTCAAGAACGGCGCGATCTGCCGAAACAAAGCAGGCCGCTCGGAATGGATATTGGGCGCATAAACCCCAATGAGACGAAGAACCTTATCCTTTATGGTAACATCCAGCACGCAAAGCCTGCCCGCCGGATCCGCGAAGACAAGGGTACATGCAGCCTTCAAAGACCTGCTCACTAGCCAAGAGACACCCCTCGAACGACCATCAAAACATGCTGAATAAAGGGCGAACCCCCTAGACAGTATATCCTCACGATCATGAGAAGAAAACCGGGTCTCTTGTAAACAACATATATTCACCCCGAGGCGCTGAAGGTCACGAGAGAGCCTCGCCCTGCGAGACTCGGACCTCAGGCCCCGGGCATTCAAACTAGCTAACCAGAGAGCCATCGTGAAGCCGATTAGGTTGCCCTTCAGGATAGAACATGGCTGGGGTGAGGACACCCACAGCTCGTCCCATGGAACCAGACGCCATCTCATTCTCGACGGTATCATCCTGGGACAAGCCGCCGATGTCCGAAGGGTAGGTAAGTTTCAAAGCTCTATAAAGGGATGGGTGAACAAAACTGGGACCCTCCCTTTAACTTTTTGGCTTGCTCCATCTGAATCAGGATCCAACAGGACGGCAGCAGGGGGCACCATTTTTAGAGATGATTGGGCCTCCTCTATCATGCCCCAAATCTCCCGCGTTCCCGGGCCAGTTCTAATTACTGTTAAGTTGGTTTCGCATTGAAGGGAAATTTCAGGCCTTTCCACCTCCTTTGTCGTTGATAATATGAAAATTCCAGAGGATCTTTAAATCTTGGGATTCTTGGTTTGACTGAAAACCCTTTCCGCCTGGTCCCGGGAAACGCGGCAGACGTCTTCCCCTGGGAAATATGGAGGTTTGATGATTTTTTTTTTTTTTTTCATCAGTGACAGATTTGAGTGACTCGGGGCTTCTCACCCTTTTTTTTTGAGGTGACTGGGAGCAGGGTAGTCATTGGAGAAGGATTGGGTGTGGTAGAGGGAGTCATGCCCGAAGGAGTTCTTACTGGGGAGGGTTTAGATGAATGTATTTTTTTGGCAGGAGAGTTTGACACAGATTTTTGGAGGAGGTTTTAAAAGAATTTAGATGAAGGGGGAAGACGGGGCAGAGGATAGGGGGCCGGTGCCCCCCAGCGATTTTTTTCTCTTTCCCCGCTTTGATTCCAGCTTCTCTTTCAATTTTTTTATATCCAGAATCTTATCCCAGCTAGGTTCGTTTAATTTTGGAGCTTCGGTTGCAGTTTTTTTCATACGACATGAGGCGTCGCCCTCAGAGCTGGTAGAGGGAATGGGGCCAGGTGATGATGTCCCTGGAGTCATGATGGGACGGAGGAACCGCTGTTTGGCTCTTCCCTTGCCCCTAACCACGAGGTGCCATTCCCCTCCTCCTTCTCCTTAACCACACTAGTGGCAGGCGTCGGTTTCGGGGGGCAATGTGGGCTTGGACCCAACCGAGGGACTTTGCCCATCGGTCCGCCTCGCAGCTAGACCCATTACAGGTGCCGCGGATTTATCCTTATCGGCTAAGGGGTATTTTGGTCGCCTGCGACCGGAACTCCAGGGCCTTCTTCCCTGGGCAGGAGGAGGAAAGGTGACCAGTCTCTCCCACCTCCAGCAAGTCGGACGCCTACCGGTCACGATGACCGGCATTTTCCGGTCGCCTAAAACCAAACAGTTGGGGACGGACTTGAAGGCCTCTTGATCAAGCATGATGTCAAACGTCCATCCCCTGTTCAGATTGTCGGAGAGAGCTCCTAAAATCTGGCCGTACTGCATAAAAAATGCAGCCAGAAGCTCTCCGAAATTTGAGGAGGAACCTCAAAACGGCCACCCTGGTCCGCCTGCGGCCTTCGTATTCGGTTCGTAAAATCAGATCTTTAGTGATTAGTTCTTTTTTGGCCATAGCCAGGCAATCTTCTGGTGTGGGCAGCAGAATGTCCCACATGAAGAAACCCCTACCTTTTATAACTCTTTGGGGTTTTATCCCCAGGAACAAAAGTGATTTAATCACAATGTCTTTCGTGGAGCGACAAATCTTTTGTTTTTTTTGTCCACCACAAAAACGGTCACCATTCTTTTAGCGAACATACCGAGTTCCTGGACATCATCGACGAACCCATCTTTTTTCACCAGATGGGCAAAACCTTTCGCCTTGTCCAGGAAATCCGCCATGTTCAATATACAACTCGGAGGGACTTCCAACAAGAGGGCGACTCCTCGCTCGACTTCACTGAAGCGTCTTTCGGGGCAACATTCGGACTTTCTCCTTTTCTGGAGGAACTTTGGTCATTCTTTGGGACTGTTGTCCACTTTTGGGCTGTTTTGGCAGCCCAGCCCGCTTTTTTCGTCTCATCCTTTGGGTTGGTATTGTCCACCTTCCCAAAGAGGTCCTTTTTAATTTTGGACCGACTGCCTTCGTCGGCCATGTTGAAGAGAAGTGGAAACAACCACTAGCGGTTTTTTTTTTATAGATTAACAGACAGGAGAGGAGTTGGAAAAAAAAAACACAAAAAAAGAAAGCCTGGATAAACCAGGAAATTAAAAAAATTAAACAAACAAATTAAATGAAAAAAAGGAAAAAAAAACTAAAAAATAAAACTTTAAAAAAATAAACTTTTAAAAATAAAATAAAAATGGCGCCCGAAGGCAGCCGAAAATAAAAAAGAAAAACCAAAAAACTTCTCTTTTTTTCCAAAAAAAACAAACAAATGTACAAAATTAAAAAATAAAGTTTAGCGGCGTGACGCCGCTAAAAAAAAAAGAATTAAAAAGAAAAATAAATTAGTCAAAAATAAAAAGGAGAAAGAAGGCGACTGAAGTCGCTAAAAATAATAAAAAGAAATAAACAAAAAGCTTTTTTTTTTTTTTTTTTTCAAAAACTTGTTTTTTTTTAAAGAGAAAATAAATAAAAATAAAAAGCTGTCGTCCGGTTTGACAAAGTCTAACCGGACTAAAAAAAAAAAAAAGAAAAAATGTGAGCCAAGGCCCAAAAACAAATTAAAAAAAAAAAAAAAAAAAGAAAAAATTAAAAGAATGACTTAAGATAAAAAGGTCCGGATTTTTAAATAAAAAATATATTCCAAACAACAAAGTGGGTGAAAAAGAAAAGTTCGTCAAGTACTGGAAAAAACCTCGTGGGTCAAAAACAAGTTCGTCGCAAATAACTCCTGAACCAGTCAACACTAAATTTGGCTGCACAATCTCTGTTCTTTAATAGGCGTTCGCATATGGCGGAACTATAGGTGTTCGGGACGAGTCCATTCAACGGCAAGGTATACTTGTGTCCCTTTAATGGAGACCATTGGTATTTGCTGTGATTTTCTCTATCGCAGTTCATTGACTCCACCTAGTTTTCCTGAGTCATTATTTCGGGAATTGATGAAATTTGCCACGTCCTCCGTCGAATTCAGTTTCAACAACACCATGTACCGACAGATCGACGGAGTCGCTATGGGCTCGCATTTGGGTCCGGCACTTGCTAACATATTTGTTGGCTTTCAGGAAGAAAAGATACGAAAGAATTCACTTTGTCCTCAACTGTACTGTCGGTACGTTGATGACACCTTTTGTTTATTTAACGGTGAAATTGAGGCTGACCAGTTTCTTTCGTTTTTAAATGGCATCCATCCGGCACTGAGGTTCACTATTGAAAAAGAGTCCAATCATCAATTGGCCTTTTTGGATGTATTAGTACATCGTACATTAACAGGTTTTCTTACTTCCGTTTATAGAAAACCTACTTTCGCTGGGTTGTACACGCGTTGGGACTCTTTTTGTCCCACTAAGCGCAAGATCAACATTATCAAAACCCTCCTCCACAGAGCATTAAAGATTTGCTCTGAGTCTTTCTTGAACGGCGAAATCGACTTTATTAAGGATACCCTATGTAATTTAGGTTATCCTCTTGATACTGTTAATTCAGTTATCCGCAGTAAAGTTGAAGAGTTCAGAAGTGCCGAGCTCTACACTGTTAAAAAATGTCCAGTTTAACTCAGATTACCCTGGATTGGTACCAAATGTGAAAAAATAGCTAAACAAATTTCATCCAATGTTCGTTGTTGTTTTTTCTCTGCTGAAGTTCGGATTATTTTTCAAACTCGGCCTATGTTTCGCTCTGCGTGTAAAGACGTTCTCCTTCCCCATCAAATTAATTCAATTATTTACAAATACGTTTGTAGTTGCGGAGCCGACTACATAGGGAGAACAACTCAACACTTAGACATGAGAATAAAACAACACGTTCCTACAAAAATTAGAAATCACACCTTGCCGTTGAATGGACTCGTCCCGAACACCTATAGTTCCGCCATATGCGAACGCCTATTAAAGAACAGAGATTGTGCAGCCAAATTTAGTGTTGACTGGTTCACCGTGTTGTCCCGGTCTCACTCTTTATTTCATCTAAAGGTTCTGGAGGCACTTTACATCGGGTTCCATAAGCCTTCTTTGTGCAAACAACGTGAGTGTTTGTTGGGGCTCGCTGTCATTTGTCTCTAGTCCATTTTTCATTTTTTTTTGACAATTCCTTTTATTGTACATTTTTCTGTGTCAATTTTAAATCTCCCGTTGAAGCCTGAAGAGCGGGTGCGAAACCGGTTGCTTCACCCGTTTTTTTAATATGTCTCGTTAAGTTTTATACTTTTATTTCGCTCATTAAATTTTGTGTCTACAAATATATATATATATATATATATATATATTTGGTTGGATAGATGTGAGTTTGTGACCCTGGGTTTCACGCTTTAGCGATCGTCAGACGAACTGATTAATGTTTTAAAAAATTTGGGTTTATGTAGATTGCGTGTATTGGTGTTATTGTGGAAGTGGTGGGGGAAACTTCGTCGTTTTGTCATTCATCGTACTAACGCAAACATCAATGTATGCAGACACATATACATACTTGGTCGTCCGTCGGCACTCATACATATATAAACATATGTGGGCAGTTTCGGCTATGACACATGTATGTATACGGGTGGTGTTATGTCTATACATACGCATTTGTATGTTGAAATGTTGAAATTTAAACATTGGAAGTGTGGCGGAAATGTCTCGTTAATGTCTTGTGAATGAATACATGTCATAATATGAAAATATTAAAATTTTTTTTTTTTTTTTTTCGCTGAAAAATATTTCCTCGCATGTATGTATATACGTGTGGTGGGGTTTGTGTAAAATTATGATAGGTAAAAATTATTATTATAATTATTTATATTTATTTTTAAATTTTTGAAAAAAATGGGGGTTTATTTGTTATATTTAAAGCTGGTTATTTGTTTGTTTTTGGTGACTGTGTATATGTAACAGGTAAAAATTTGTAATCCTTATTGTTTAATTTATATGGTGATGTTTAATATACTGGGTGAGAGGGTGGTTCAATTTAATAACGGGTCTATATGATATGACGTCATAGTAATGTTTCAAGGGATTGGAGACAATGCTATTTAGCTAATAGTTATTGTAAATTGGAAGAAATTGCAAAATGGTAGAAATGATTAGTAACGGTGGTGGGAGAATGATAAAACCATGAATGTAGTTATAGTGGTGGTAGTTTGAACTAAAAAGTGGTTGTTGTTGTTTTATTTTATTTTTGTTTTATTTTGTTATATGTATTAATTTATTTTGGTATAAATCCTGATAATAGGTATTCTGTGTAAAATTATGGTAGTTGAAGATTGCTATAATTTTTAATTTTTAATTACAAAATTATTATTGTTATTATATTAAAGCTGCCTGGTAATAGGTGTTTGTTCTCATGGTTATATATGGAAATTATATCTGATCATATTGTATTAAGGTATTAAATATGCTGGGGGAGTAATAAAGATTGTAGTGGATTATATGTTAATAGTGGGTGTGATGTGTAAGTGATGGTGCTGTGTGTTGGTGGTAATGATAATATTGATAGATAATAGATATTGTAAAGTGGTAAAAGTGATTACTAATGGTGGTGCAATTATAATAATGATAGGTGCAATTATTTTGATGGTATATTGAAATTAAATTGTGATTGTTGGTGGTTTGTCTGTTTTATCCGTACTTGTTCTCATGCCTACATTTGGAGATTATCTCTGATTTTTTGTTTAGCAAGTTCTTTTGAGGTTTGTGTGATATTATTGCTACTTTTTCGTGTAGGCAAAGTAGGCATTTTTTCGTAATGTTGTTGTAGGCAGGGGCTTTTTTCAATATTTCCCAACTTATTGTTGGTGTGATGTTTTTGTCTTTTTCCTGCCATATGTATGTAGAAAGTGTTTTGCTGTTCGAATATTTCCTGTTGTTGAATGAAAGGTTGTGATTGTTATTCCTCATCTTGAATGGACCTTCGGTGGCACCGATATAGTGCATAGTGTTGTTGTTTGTACTTACCTTGGCCTTGTATATTGTGTTCGTAAGTTGGCAATTTCCTGGAGTGGACATGTTGTTCTGTTTCTGCAGTTGCATATTGGATCCTTGGTTACATTTTTTGTAGGTTGTCATTTTTTTTGTTGTGGTTTTTGATTATTTCTGTTATGTTTTTGTACAGCTGTAACTGATCTTTACGTTATTTTTTTGTTAAATATTTTTGATATTTTGTTTTCTTCAGTGAAGTGTTTTTCTATTAAGTTTAGGAATATTTTGCCTATGTTCGTTTTAACAGTTTTGTTATATGGTGGATTAAACCAGATAATGTTTCTCTTTCTGTTTCTGCGTTTTGGCTGTAGAGGTATATATTGTAGTTGTTGTGTGTAACCACTTGCTTTTAGTGCTTCGTTGTATGGTGCTATTTTGCTATTGAAAATTTGCATGTTAGATGAGTTCTCAGATAGTCTGCGGCTGATTGATAGAAGGTGGATGGTTGGAGGATGTGTGTACGTAAGTTGGTGTGTCATTTTCTTTTTTGTATGGTTCATATGTGTTGTTGATCAGGTTAAGAGTGACGTCAAGGAAGTTTACTATAGTTGTGCCTGTAGTTATCTCTATTTTGAATCCAATGTTTTTTGGGGGCGTTCACTATTTTCTTCCTGAAAAAAACATTGGATTCAAAAAATCACAAAGAATGAAATATTTAAAAACTCATCATATCAACAAAATCAACGACTAAGTTGAAAGGCAATAAGCAAAGGCAAAGGCGACACTGTAAGTTAAAGCAAAGGCAAAAGCAACACTGTAAGTTGAAGCAAAAGCAAAAACAACATTGTAAGTTGAACCAAAAGTAACATTTTAAGTTGAAGCAAAGGCAAAAGTAATACTGTAAATTCAAGCAAAAGCAACACTGTAAGTTGAAGCAAAGGCAACACTGTAAGTTGCAGCAAAAGTAACACTGTGAGTTGGAGCAAAAGCAAATGCCACACTGTAATTTGAAGCAAAAGAAAAAGCAACACTAAGTTGAAGCAAAAGTAAATGCAACGATGTAAGTTGAAGTAAAAGCAAAAGCAACACTGTAAGTTGAAGCAAAAGCAACACTGAGTTGAAGCCAAAGCAAAGGCCAGATTGTAATTTGAAGCAAAAGCAAAGGCCAGATTGTAATTTGAAGCAAAAGCAAAGGCAACACTGTAAGTCGAAGCAAAAGAAAAAGCAATACTGTAAGTTGAAGCAAAAACAAAAGCAACACTGTAAGTTGAAGCAAAAGCAAAGGCAACACTGTAAGCTGAAACAAAAGAAAAGGCAACACTGTAAGTTGAAGCAAAAGCAACACTGTAAGTTGAAGAATAAATAATAACACACTCAAGATGTTGACATTCCAGACTACTTCAAATAAAATGTTAGGAAGAACAACGTGACTTGAGAAACCTATTGTTCGTGAAAGCATATTTTAATAGCAACATTTTATAAATTTCAACTGATCATAGCACTGGCTGCTCGGGCAATTAATGGCGAATGTTTTCTTATAAAGAAACGGCTCTTCCCAATTTTATCATTAACATTCCGTTTCATTTTTTATATCTTTTTTCTGAATCTATTCCATAAAATTATACTTTCACTCGTTCTTTCACTTCTATTTGTCTTTTTAGCTTTCTTCTTCCATTTCTTCTTTCACTTTCCTCCTTTATTTTCTTCTTTCTTTTCTTTTTTACTACCTCTTTTTCTTCTATTCCTTTTACTTTTACTCTTTTTTCACATCCTCCATTGCTTCTTCTATTTTGCTGTTACTGTTTCTTTGTTTACTTCTCAATCTTCTCTTGTCTCTGTTTTCTCGAGAGAACGGCCATTTTAAACCTTTTCATTTTTTTTACTGTTTTCTTTCTTTGTATTCTCATTTTCCTTTTTACTCATTTTTTTCTTAATGCTTCATCTTTTTATTGACTTTTTTCTTTGCCCTTTACTGAATTGATCGCTTTTTTTCTGTTCATGTTTTTTCTGCCTCGAATTTATTTTTATCACTTTCTCCTTTCCTTATCTTTTTCTATTTGATAATTTCTTTCTTTCTTTCTTTCTTTTTTATAATTTTTCCTTTCATTCTTATAGTTTTTCTCTTCTTTTTCTTTCTAACTTTCTTTCTTGAATTTTTTCCTTTCAGTCTTATAGTTTATCCTTTCTTTCGTTCTTTCTTATAGTTCCTTGTTATAGTTTGTTCCGTCTTTCATTCGATAATTTCTTTCTTTCTATAGTGTTGCCTTTCTTTCATTTTTCTTTCATATTTCTTTCCTTCTTTCTTATTGTTTCATTCGGTTATAGTTTTTTCCTTTTATTCTATTTTCTTTCTTCTTTCTTTCAATAATTTCCATCTTTAGCCTTGCCTTCTTTCATTCTTTCTTTCTTTCTTTCTTTCTTTCTCTCTTTCTTTCTTTCTTACCGTTTCCTTCTTTGATATAGTTTTTTCCTTTCAGTCTTATAGTTTCTCCCTTTTTTCTATCTTTCTTTCTTTCTTTCTTTCTTTCTTTCTTACCGTTTCCTTCTTTTTTATAGTTTTTACTTTCAGTCTTATAGTTTCTCCCTTCTTTCTTTCTTTCTTTCTTTCTTACCGTTTCCGTCTTTGTTATAGTTTTTCCTTTTATTGTTATAGTTTCTCACATTTTTTTTTTTTCTTTCTTTCTTTCTTTCTTTCTTTCTTTCTTTCTTTCTTTCTTTCTTATCCTTTCATTCTTTGTTATCGTTTTTCTTTTCAGTCTTATAGTCTCTCCTTCTTTCTTTCTTTCTTTCTTTCTTTCTTTAGTCTCTACTTTCTTTCTCGTCGTTTCTTTCTTTGTTATATTTTTCCTTTCATTCTTGTACATTCTCTTTTTCTTTTTTTCTTTATTTCTTTCGATAATCTTTCTTTCTTTAGTTTCTCCTTTCTTTCTTATCGTTTCTTTCTTTGTTATAGTTTTTCCTTTTATTCTTATAGTTTCTCAAATCTTTCTTTCTTTCTTTCTTTCTTTCTTTCTTTCTTATCGTTTCTTTCTTTGTTATAGTTTTTCCTTTTATTCTTATAGTTTCTCACATCTTTCTTTCTTTCTTTCTTTCTTTCTTTCTTTCTTATCGTTTCTTTCTTTGTTATAGTTTTTCCTTTTATTCTTATAGTTTCTCACATCTTTCTTTCTTTCTTTCTCTCTTATCGTTTCTTTCTTTGTTATAGTTTTTCCTTTTATTCTTATAGTTTCTCACATCTTTCTTTCTTTCTTTCTTTCTTTCTTTCTTTCTTTCTTATCGTTTCTTTCTTAAATCGTTTTTTCTTTTTTTATAATTTTTTCCTTTTTTTCTTATAGTTTCTCCTTTTATTCTTTTTCTTTCTTTCTTTCTTTCTTATCGTTTCTTTCTTTGTTATAGTTTTTCCTTTTATTCTTATAGTTTCTCACATCTTTCTTTCTTTCTTTCTTTCTTTCTTTCTTATCGTTTCTTTCTTTGTTATAGTTTTTCCTTTTATTCTTTTTCCTTTCTTTCTTTTTTATTCTTTTCTTTCTTATAGTTTCTTTCTTTGTTATAGTTTTTCCTTTTATTCTTATAGTTTCTCACATCTTTCTTTCTTTCTTTCTTTTTCTTATCGTTTCTTTCTTTGTTATAGTTTTTCCTTTTATTCTTCAAGTTTCTCATCATCTTTCTTTCTTTCTTTCTTTTTCTTATCGTTTCTTTCTTTGTTATAGTTTTTCCTTTTATTCTTATAGTTTCTTTCTCTTTCTTTCTTTCTTTGTTATAGTTTTTTCCTTTTATTTCTTTCTTTCTTTCTTTCTTTTTCGTTTCTTTCTTTGTTATAGTTTTTCCTTTTATTCTTATAGTTTCTCACATCTTTCTTTCTTTCTTTCTTTCTTTCTTATCGTTTCTTTCTTTGTTATAGTTTTTCCTTTTATTCTTATAGTTTCTCACATCTTTCTTTCTTTCTTTCTTATCGTTTCTTTCTTTGTTATAGTTTTTCCTTTTATTCTTATAGTTTCTCACATCTTTCTTTCTTTCTTTCTTTCTTATCGTTTCTTTCTTTGTTATAGTTTTTCCTTTTATTCTTATAGTTTCTCCCTTCTTTCTTTCTTTCTTTCTTTCTTTTATTCTTATAGTTTCTCACATCTTTCTTTCTTTTTTTTTTTTTCTTTTTTTGTTATAGTTTTTCCTTTTATTCTTATAGTTTTCTCATCTTTCTTTCTTTCTTTTCTTTCTTTCGTTTCTTTCTTGTTATAGTTTTCTTTTTATTTTTTTTTCTTTCTTATCGTTTTTTTTATTCTTATAGTTTCTCACATCTTTCTTTTCTTTCTTTCTTTCTTTCTTTTTATCGTTTCTTTTCTTTGTTATAGTTTTTCCTTTTATTCTTATAGTTTCACATCTTTCTTTCTTTCTTTCTTTCTTTCTTTCGTTTCTTTTTTTTTTGTTATAGTTTTTCCTTTTATTCTTATAGTTTTTCTTTCTTTCTTTCTTTCTTTCTTTCTTTCTTATCGTTTCTTTTTTTTTGTTATAGTTTTTCCTTTTATTCTTATAGTTTCTCATCTTTCTTTCTTTCTTTCTTTCTTTCTTTCTTTCTTATCGTTTTTTTTGTTATAGTTTTTCCTTTTATTCTTATAGTTTCTCACATATTTCTTTCTTTTCTTTCTTTCTTTCTTTCTTATCGTTTCTTTTCTTTGTTATAGTTTTTCCTTTTATTCTTATAGTTTTCATCTTTCTTTCTTTCTTTCTTTCTTTCTTTCTTATCGTTTCTTCTTTTCTTTGTTATAGTTTTTCCTGTTATTCTTTAGTTTTATCTTTCTTTCTTTTTTCTTTTTCTTTTTATCGTTTCTTTTCTTTGTTATAGTTTTTCCTTTTATTCTATTTTTCTCACATCTTTCTTTCTTTCTTTCTTTCTTTCTTTCTTTTTATCGTTTCTTTCTTTGTTATAGTTTTTCCTTTTATTCTTATAGTTTCTCACATCTTTCTTTCTTTCTTTCTTTCTTTTTCTTTCTTTTCTTTTCTTTCTTTTTATAGTTTTTCCTTTTATTCTTATAGTTTCTCATCTTTCTTTCTTTTTTTCCTGTTTCTTTCTTATAGTTTTTCTTTTATTCTTATAGTTTCTCTTTCTTTCTTTCTTTCTTTCTTTCTTTTCTTATCGTTTCTTTTTTCTTTGTTATAGTTTTTCCTTTTATTCTTATAGTTTCTCACATCTTTCTTTCTTTTCTTTCTTTCTTTTCTTTCTTATCGTTTCTTTCTTTTGTTATAGTTTTTCCTTTTATTCTTATAGTTTCTCTTTCTTTTCTTTCTTTCTTTCTTTCTTTTCTTTTCTTTCTTTTTGTTTTCTTTCTTTTTATTCTTATAGTTTTTTTCCTTTTATTCTTATAGTTTTTCATTCTTATCTTTCTTTCTTTCTTTCTTTTCTTCTTATCGTTTCTTTCTTTGTTATAGTTTTTCCTTTTATTCTTATAGTTTTCTCTTTTCTTTCTTTCTTTCTTTTTTTTTCTTTCTTTCTTTCTTTCTTTCGTTTTTTCTTTGTTATAGTTTTTCCTTTTATTCTTATAGTTTTTCTTATCGTTTCTTTCTTTGTTATAGTTTTTCTTTTTATTCTTTATAGTTTCTTTCTTTTTTTCTTTCTTTCTTTTATCGTTTCTTTCTTTGTTATAGTTTTTCCTTTTATTCTTATAGTTTCTCATCATCTTTCTTTCTTTCTTTCTTTCTTACCGTTTTTCTTTGTTATAGTTTTTCCTTTTATTCTTATCTTTCTTTTTGTTTCTTTTTTTTCCTTTTATTCTTATAGTTTTTATTCTTATAGTTTCTCACATCTTTCTTTTTTTCTTATCTCTTTTCTTTCTTTGTTATAGTTTTTCCTTTTATTCTTATAAGTTTTTTTTTTCTTTCTTTCTTTCTTTCTTATTGTTTTTTCTTTTTTAGTTTTTCCTTTTTCTTATAGTTTCTCACATCTTTCTTTCTTTTTCTTTCTTTGTTTTTCTTTCTTTGTTATAGTTTTTCTTTTTATTCTTATAGTTTTTTTTCTTTTCTTTCTTTCTTTCTTATCGTTTCTTTCTTTTTATTTTTTTTTTTTCTTATTTTCTCACATCTCTTTCTTTCTTTCTTTCTTTTATCGTTTCTTTCTTTGTTATAGTTTTTTCATTCTTTTATTCTTTTTTCTTTATTTCTTTTATTTTCTCATAATCTTTCTTTCTTTCTTTCTTTCTTTCTTATCGTTTCTTTCTTTGTTATAGTTTTTCCTTTTATTCTTATAGTTTCTCACATCTTTCTTTCTTTCTTTCTCTCTTATCGTTTCTTTCTTTGTTATAGTTTTTCCTTTTATTCTTATAGTTTCTCACATCTTTCTTTCTTTCTTTCTTTCTTTCTTTTTCTTTCTTTTGTTATAGTTTTTCGTTTCACATCTTTTTCTTTCTTTCTTCTTATCGTTTCTTTCTTTGTTATAGTTTTTCCTTTTATTCTTATAGTTTCTCACATCTTTCTTTCTTTCTTTTCTTTCTTTCTCATCGTTTCTTTCTTTTTTATAGTTTTTCCTTTTATTCTTATAGTTTCTCACATCTTTCTTTCTTTCTTTCTTTCTTATCGTTTCTTTCTTTGTTATAGTTTTTCCTTTTATTCTTATAGTTTCTCATCTTTCTTTCTTTCTTTCTTTCTCTTTTCTTTCTTTTCTTTCTTATCGTTTCTTTCTTCTTATAGTTTTTCCTTTTATTCTTTAGTTTCTTCTTTCTTTTCTTAGTTTTTTTTTCGTTTTTTCTTTGTTATAGTTTTTCCTCTTTTTATTCTTATAGTTTCTCATCTTTCTTTTCTTTCTTTCTTTTCTTTCTTTCTTTCGTTTCTTTCTTTGTTATAGTTTTTTTTTTATAGTTTCTCACATCTTTCTTTCTTTCTTTCTTTCTTATCGTTTCTTTCTTTGTTATAGTTTTTCCTTTTATTCTTTTTCTCATCTTTCTTTCTTTCTTTTTTTTTCTTATCGTTTCTTTTCTTTGTTATATTTTTTCCTTTTTTCTTATAGTTTCTTTTTCTTTCTTTCTTTTCTTTATCGTTTTCTTTTTTGTTATAGTTTTTCCTTTTATTCTTATAGTTTCTCATCTTTCTTTCTTTTCTTGTTTCTTTGTTTCTTTTTTTTGTTATAGTTTTTCCTTTTATTCTTATAGTTTCTCACATCTTTCTTTCTTTCTTTTCTTTCTTATCGTTTTCTTTCTTTGTTATAGTTTTTCCTTTTATTCTTATAGTTTTCTCATCTTTCTTTTTTCTTTCTTTCTTATCTTTTCGTTGTTATAGTTTTTCTTTTATTCTTATAGTTTTCCTTTTTCTTTCTTTTTTTCTTATCGTTTCTTTCTTTGTTATAGTTTTTCCTTTTTCTTTCTTTCTTTCTTTCTTTCTTTTTTTTCGTTTCTTTCTTTCTTTTTTTATAGTTTTTCCTTTTATTCTTTCTTTAGTTTTTCTTTCTTTCTTTCTTTCTTTCTTTCTTTCTTCCTCTTAGTCTCTCCTTTCTTTTTTCTTTTTTTTTGTTTTTCCTTTTCATTCTTTATCTTTTTTTCTTTATTTCTTATTTCTTTCATCTTTTCTTTCTTTAGTTTTCCTTTCTTTCTTTCTTTCTTTTGTTATAGTTTTTCCTTTTATTCTTATAGTTTCTCACATCTTTCTTTTCTTTCTTTCTTTCTTTTCGTTTCTTTCTTTGTTATAGTTTTTCCTTTTATTTTTTATAGTTTTCACATCTTTCTTTCTTTCTTTCTTTCTTTCGTTTTTTCTTTGTTATAGTTTTTCTTTTATCTTTAGTTATCTTTCTTTCTTTGTTATAGTTTTTCCTTTTATTCTTATAGTTTCTCACATCTTTCTTTCTTTCTTTCTTTCTTTCTTATCGTTTCTTTCTTTGTTATAGTTTTTCCTTTTATTCTTATAGTTTCTCACATCTTTCTTTCTTTCTTTCTTTCTTTCTTATCGTTTCTTTCTTTGTTATAGTTTTTCCTTTTATTCTTATAGTTTCTCACATCTTTCTTTCTTTCTTTCTCTCTTATCGTTTCTTTCTTTGTTATAGTTTTTCCTTTTATTCTTATAGTTTCTCATCTTTCTTCTTTCTTTCTTTCTTTCTTTCTCTTATCGTTTCTTTCTCTTTTCGTTTTTATTTGTTATAGTTTTTCCTTTTATTCTTATAGTTTCTCACATCTTTCTTTTCTTTCTTTCTTTCTTTCTTTCTTATCGTTTCTTTCTTTGTTATAGTTTTTCCTTTTTATTCTTATAGTTTTATAGTTTCTCATATCTTTCTTTCTTTCTTTCTTTCTTTCTTTCTTATTTTTTTCTTTTTCTTTGTTATAGTTTTTCCTTTTTTATTCTTTAGTTTCTCCATCTTTCTTTTCTTTTCTTTTTCTTATCGTTTCTTTCTTTGTTATCTTTTTTCCTTTTATTCTTATAGTTTCTCTTTCTTTCTTTTTCTTTCTTTCTTTCTTATCGTTTCTTTCTTTGTTATAGTTTTCCTTTTATTCTTATAGTTTCTCACATCTTTTCTTTTCTTTCTTTCTTTCGTTTCTTTTCTTTTTTTATAGTTTTTCCTTTCAGTCTTATAGTTTCTCTTTCTTTCTTTCTTTCTTTCTTTCTTTTTTCTCTTATTTCTTACCGTTTTTTCCTTCTTTCGTATAGTTTTCTTTCAATCTTTAGTTTCTTTGTTTTTTCTTTCTTTCTTTCTTTCTTTCTTTCTTACCTTTATAGTTTTTCCTTTTTAGTCTCTCCTTTCTTTTCGTCGTTTCTTTCTTTCTTATATTTTCACCTTCTTTGTATTCTCTGTTTTCTCTTTTCTTTATTTCTTTATTTTTTCGATAATCTTTCTTTCTTTAGTTTCTCCTTTCTTTCTTATTGTTTCTTTCTTTGTTATAGTTTTTCCTTTTATTCTTGGTTTTTCTCATCTTTCTTTCTTTCTTTCTTTCTCTCTTATCGTTTCTTTCTTTGTTATAGTTTTTTCCTTTTATTCTTATAGTTTCTCATCTTTCTTTTCTTTCTTTTTATTCTTATCGTTTCTTTCTTTGTTATAGTTTTTTCCTTTTTTCTTATTCTTTCTCTTCTTTCTTTCTTTCTTTCTTTTTTTTATTTTTTTATTCTTTCCTTGTTATAGTTTTTTCTTTTTATTCTTATAGTTTCTCATTTTTCTTTTTATTCTTTAGTTTTTCTTTCTTTCTTCTCTCTTATCGTTTTCTTTCTTTGTTATAGTTTTCCTTTTTATTCTTATAGTTTTCATCTTTCTTTCTTTTCTTTCTTTCTTTCTTTTCTCTTATCGTTTTTCTTTCTTTGTTATAGTTTTTTTCCTTTTATTCTTATAGTTTTCTCATCTTTCTTTCTTTCTTTCTTTCTTATCGTTTCTTTCTTTTGTTATAGTTTTTTCCTTTTATTCTTATAGTTTCTCACATCTTTCTTTCTTTCTTTCTTTCTTTCTTTCTTATCGTTTTTCTTTCTTTGTTATAGTTTTTCCTTTTATTCTTATAGTTTCTCATCTTTCTTTCTTTTCTTTCTTTCTCTTATCGTTTCTTTCTTCTTTATAGTTTTTCCTTTTATTCTTATTTTTCCTTTTTTTCTCTTATCGTTTCTTTCAGTTTTTCCTTTTATTCTTTTTTTTCTTTCTTTCTTTTCTTTTATCGTTTCTTTCTTTGTTATAGTTTTTCCTTTTATTCTTATAGTTTCTCACATCTTTCTTTCTTTCTTTCTTTCTTTCTTTCTTATCGTTTCTTTCTTTGTTATAGTTTTTCCTTTTATTCTTATAGTTTCTCACATCTTTCTTTCTTTCTTTCTTTCTTATCGTTTCTTTCTTTGTTATAGTTTTTCCTTTTATTCTTATAGTTTCTCACATCTTTCTTTCTTTCTTTCTTTCTTTCTTATCGTTTCTTTCTTTGTTTATAGTTTTTTTTTATTCTTATAGTTTCTCATCTTTCTTTCTTTCTTTTCTTTTTCTTATCTTTTTTCTTTCCTTGTTATAGTTTTTCCTTTTTATTCTTATCTTTCTCTTTCTTTCTTTCTTTCTTTCTTTCTTTCTTTCTTTCTTTCTTGCTTCCTCCCTTTTTCTTTTTTTCGTTTCTTTTTTTTTTCATTCTTTACATTTCTTTTTCTTTTTATTTCTTTTTCTTTCTTTCTTTCTTTTTTTCTCTTATCGTTTCTTTCTTTGTTATAGTTTTTTTCCTTTTATTCTTATAGTTTCTCACATCTTTTTTCTTTTTTTTTTTCTTTTTTATTCTTATAGTTTCTTTTTTCTTTGTTATAGTTTTTCCTTTTATTCTTATAGTTTTCTCATCTTTCTTTCTTTCTTTCTCTTCTTATCGTTTCTTTCTTTGTTATAGTTTTTCCTTTTATTCTTATAGTTTTTCCTTTTTTTCTTTCTTTCTTTCTTATCGTTTCTTTCTTTGTTATAGTTTTTCCTTTTATTCTTATAGTTTTCACATCTTTCTTTCTTTTCTTTCTCTCTTATCGTTTCTTTCTTTGTTATAGTTTTTCCTTTTATTCTTATAGTTTCTCACATCTTTCTTTCTTTCTTTCTCTCTTATCGTTTCTTTCTTTGTTATAGTTTTTCCTTTTATTCTTATAGTTTCTCACATCTTTCTTTCTTTCTTTCTTTCTTTCTTATCGTTTCTTTCTTTGTTATAGTTTTTCCTTTTATTCTTATAGTTTTCTCATCTTTCTTTCTTTCTTTCTTTTCTTATCGTTTCTTTCTTTGTTATAGTTTTTCCTTTTATTCTTATAGTTTCTCCTTTCTTTCTTTTTCTTTCTTTTCTTTCTTTTTTTCTTTCTTTATCGTTTCTTTCTTTTCTTATAGTTTTTTCTTTTATAGTCTTATAGTTTCTCTTTCTTTCTTTCTTTCTTTCTTTCTTTTCTTTCTTTTTCTTATACCCTTTTTCTTTTCGTTTCTTTTTCTTTTTCTTACTGCTTTTTCTTTTTTAGTTTTCGTTTCAATCTTATAGTTTCTTCCTTTCTTTCTTTCTTTCTTTCTTTCTTTCTTTCTTGCTTCCTCCTTTAGTCTCTCCTTTCTTTCTCGTCGTTTCTTTCTTTGTTATATTTTCACCTTCATTCTTGTACATTCTCTTTTTCTTTATTTCTTTATTTCTTTCGATAATCTTTCTTTCTTTAGTTTCTCCTTTCTTTCTTATCGTTTCTTTCTTTGTTATAATTTTTCCTTTTATTCTTATAGTTTCTCACATCTTTCTTTCTTTCTTTCTTTCTTTCTTTCTTTCTTTCCAAAGTACTTTATCTAATTACTCTCCACTTACAATTGAAAAGTTATTCCTTGTCGAACTCTTTCTCGCTACCCTACCACTCGTCCCTCCATAATCTTTTCCCAAGACAGTTGCCGTGACGAAGAGGCGCATTGTAGACATTGGGTGGAGGCAGGCTGTCAATAGAAGAAATCTGGAAAGGGGGGGTGGCTGGCAAACGGAATCACAGGAAAAAGAGTCTCATAATAACAACTAAGATAAAAATAAAAAAAAGAGTCAAATTCAAACAAAATGTTAACGTCTTTATATCAAATCTGAATAGAATTTGAAATGAAGGTGGTCATGGCTCTCCACAATTTCCGATCATTTTTTTTTTACCCAAGGTATTTTTTGCCTTTTAACTATCGCTTCTATTTCTTTTGTGTAAGATCGTTAGATAGTTTTTCACACCTTTTCATTCTGTATCTCTTGCCTTGATTGCTTGCCCTGTGTGTGTCAATTTTTCTATCTTTCTTTCCTCATTATATGTTCTCCAAATGTTCACTCTTTCTTTCTGATCCTAATATAAGCTTTCTTTTTTTTTTCTTCTCAAAACTTCCACATTGTTTACATGTTCCGTCCATGATCTGTAGATCTCTATTGCCTCAAGTTTCCTCTTCATCTAAGAGCAAATTTTCCAGCATTGAAAATCATATACACAAGAGGCAAATGTTATGGGGGTGGCTCTGCAATCTCTTTAAAAAATATCTTAAAATGAGATATTTTTGTATTCTTTAAAATAAAGGAAAACATTTCAGTGGATACAATGTAATTGCTTTTATATTTCCGTCTTTCTCCAGGCTCTTCTGCTTACCAAAATTTCAAATTTGGATTTGTTGTGTCCACAATACATTTTACTAAATTATGAATATTTTGTATAGGAAGAATTATATTTTGTTTTCAACATTAAACCCTAAGTAGGCATTTTGAGATTGCCAAAACGGCTGGAGAATGATTCAGCTCAAGGGAATCATGAAAAAAGAAAAATATCATTCGATTTTGCGATGACATGCTATACGATCTGGTTTACGCATAATTAGAAAAAAAAAATCATCTTCCAACCCTCTTCTAACTTATGTTAAAATTACCTCGAGTCAAAAAAGAGGAACCAAATTGTGAAAATTATGACTTGACGCTTCAATCTCCTGACCTCTTTCCCATTGGATTGGTATGGGATGAATTGGTTGCGATATATCGATGAGAATACCCAAAGAGTAAGAGTGAGATTTTTCAATACCCGAAGAATGCTTTGAAAGGTCTGCCATCTACTTAAAAAAAAAAAAAAAATTGGAAAGAATGCCAAGAGTTTGTAAAGCAGTAATTAAGGCAGATGGTGGTTTTATTGGCGATAACAAAAAATGATGCTGTTGTCTAATAATCTTTTATAGTTCAGTGCTTATTTTTTTTGTCAGAATAAAACCAAATACACTGTAGTTTCTAAACTTTTATCTTTGACTTTAACTTTAAAAATACAAAAATATTTCATTTTAAAGTGTCTTTTAAGCAATGCAAGGTCGCTCCAAAACTTTGCCTCTAATGTACTTACTTTTTTACATATTCATTTGTTTTCAAAGTTTTCTCATTCCACATTGTATCAACAGTACTTTAGTAATTACATTGTATCAACAGTACTTTAGTAAGTACATTTTATCAACAGTACGTTAGTAAGTAGATTCTATCAACAGTACTTTAGTAAGTACAGGCAATATGAAGAAGGAAGTCTGATCGTATATTAACCTCATGGGATTCGGAAATTATGGTACTTTCAATGCATCTATGTCTAAGGGAATTCATTTCAATTTAATAAAACCACATTTAATATGAAAAAAAAATCTCCCCATGTCTCCAATTTAGATTTCGTTAAAATAAAATCCATCTTTTGATGACGTTGTTTTTATTCTAACTTGTCTTATATGTTGACCCTTTCGTTGGATTCTCTTTCATATTTTGAGCACACGATGACATGTACTTAATTACTGACGCACATGATCACATATTCCCGCATGCGTGCATATGGACAGCCAAGTAAACAACCATTAAGTTAATGGTTTCAGAACCAATAGACGTGATTCACATGAGATATAATGGTGTTTCCTTAAACAGTCGGATGGTTTAGATGAAATGTGTTAAAAAGAAAATTTTAAAATACTAAAATTAAAAAAGAGTGAAATACAGCCATTGTGAAGTTATGCTAATCACATAAACCTCAATAACTCAAAATTGTTTAGAACAGTTTTGTCAAATTTTAAAGGATTAATTTAGACGTTAAAGCAAAGCTTGAGTTAAATCTTGACGTAGTTTCAACATGTTTATTATAGATATTGGATTTGTTATAAAAGTTATTTGAAGTTATGCAAAACTAGAAAACGACTTTTTACTTCAATAATAAGGAAATTAAATCATCAACAATTGATCAACATTTATAATAGAACAAATAACAAACACATATGATAAGTCTTTGAAGGATTTCCGTCCTAATATAGCGAATCTTCTTCTGAATAACAGCCAATAATCCATCGATTTTGTTAATCTTTTTTTTACTTCACCAGGTTCAATTTCCGATATGTTCGTTTTAATTTCTTCCTAGAATGTGTTGCTGTCATATTGTTCGACAGTCAGTCAGTTATGTGCTTATAATCATGTATCTTTTGATACATGTCTGACGAGGCAGATTTTTCCTGCAGTAGGAGTTTGCTATTTCTTTCTGTGGCAGACCAGTTGCCATCCAAGGCTGTAGAACCTGGTCTGTCCTGCTATTTACCCATAGCTAGAGGGAGAAAAGGAGGATTCGTATCTTTATCAAGGTTTTAGCACCTATCTGAATATCAGTCAGTTATGTGCCATGCGCGATACACGCTTAGGCGATCATGTATCATTTGATACATGACCGACGAGGCAGATTTTCTTCCTGCAGTTGGGCGCCATTTCTTTCTGCGGTGGACTAGTTGCCATCCAAGGCAACTACCTGGTCTGTCCTGCTATTTACCCATAGCTGGGAGAGAAGAAGAGAATTCATACCTTTCCCAAGTGTATTTGCACTTAAGTGAATATCAGTCAGTTATATCCATGCGTGATACACGCTTAAACGATTATATATCTTTCGATACATGACTGACGAGGCAGATTTTTCCGATTTCTTTCTGCGGCAGACCAGTTGCCATTCAGGGCTATAGAACTAGGTCTATTCTGCTATTTACCCATAGCTGGGGGGATAAGAAGAGGATTTATACATTTCTCAAGGGTATTAGCACGTAAGTGAATGTAATAGATTCGACTGGATTTTGAACTCGGCTCTCCGATTCCTCAATCCGAGCCGCTATCCATTACTCCACCGTGCCTCCTTGTTTGACACCTTCATATATTTTCACAACTGACCATAGATTTTCAATCGGATAACAGATTGGGACTTGAAGTTGGCCATTCCTTTATCTTCTCTCCTGTAAATTATGCTCAGGAATTCCACGGGTAACCTTAGATACACGAGAAGGAGAGTTGTCGAACACAAATGCAAACTTTGAAACTTCGAGGTTGGCACTGGTATCATTCAAAGAAAGTCGTTCCCATGTAACCGCAATACGTAGCTGTGTTCAGTTTAAAATTTTCATTGACTTTAAATAGACATATAATAGCTTGGTCGATAATTCCAGACCATATCATTACACTGCTGCCTTTTTACTGCCCTCTTTTAGCCACAGGCATGTCTGCATTGGATAAAATCCGTCCTTTGGCCCATCCAGCAGGTCCACCCGAGATTCTTTCGTGAAAATTCATAAAAATCAGTTAGACCAAATTCGACGCTTTAAAAGTATTTGCTTTAGTGAAAGGAGTTTGCTTAGGAGATTTCATGACAGATCCCAATTTGTATTTTTATACTTCTTCATTCCATCAATTCTAACTCGTTCAAAGATCTTAGCACCAGTTAAAAGTGGTTCTTTCGTTATAACTTGCTTTAGTTTATGTACCCTCAAGAACACATATTCTTAAAGCCTTTTCTTTTGTTTCTAGATCTCAACTTATATTTTCAACAACCCTTTTTATCGTTCGATGATCTCTGCAAAGATCCTTTGATATCTCCAACGTTGACATGCCCTCACTCATAACTTTAAGTTTTTCTGCCCTTGTTAGATCCTTTCCATTATCCATGATTCAACATATGAAAAAAAGAAGATAATAGATTTTTATTAGAATCCAAAGGGCTTAAACTAATATGAGTTTCATGTGCATAATAAATTCAGACTGCAGCTTTTATAATACATCCGATAATCTATAGCTTCATCTACCGCAAGGAATGTTGGTTCTCTGTGTCGCGCTAGAAAGTCCATCCTTGAAATCTATAAATCAACCATTCTCCCTTGCATGGAATACTACTGCCATATATTGTCGGGAGCACCCGCTGTTCATCTCAAGGTCCTCGACAAAATCCAGAGATGGATACGCAATGTGATTGGCCCTGATCTGGCATCTCGCCTACAGTCACTTTCTTACAGACATGCTGTGACTTCCCTCTGTCTTTTCTACAAGTACTTTCACGGTAACTGCTCCAAAGTGCTAGTTTCGCTAGTTCCCATGAATTTAATGGAATTAAGCCTGCGACTAGGTTGGCATCTCCGTCCCACCCTTTCTCTGTCGAAACGTTTAATTGTAGCCATCTCTTCTACTCCAATAGCTGCATGTCTTGCACTTCTCTTATGTGGAACTCCCTTCCTCTTACTTGATTCCCTGATAGCTATAAACTTCAATTATTCAAATGCAATGTCAGTCGACATCTTCAGGTGCCTTGATCTGTTCCCCGGCCTTCTTTTCATCCTTTTCTCAATCACGTTTCTTTACTCTTGCTCCCATTCTCTGTAACCCCTTGCGTGCTAGTGGCACCCTCCTTGCTTGGGGTGAAATGATTAAAAAAAAAAACGAAAAAAAAAAAAGAAAAAAGATGTCCAAAGTACCTAAAAAGTTAACTCAAGGTTTGTTTTCCTAATTTCTAATGTTAATGATGATAATAGCCGTTTCTTTATAAAGAAACATTCGTCATTTAATTTATGCTAATGCTATTTAGTTACACTTTTCTTTGGTCGTTGGCCATGTGACTGGTTGAGGGGAATTTTTGTTCGTGTCCCGGGCGTACGCGCTCGGGTCCCCACCTAAAAAAGGCCGGAGCATACTACACTTTGATCCCAGTCACATGGCCAACGACCAAAGCAAAGAGTAATCGTAAAGCACTGGCTGCTCGGTCAATGAATGCCGAATGTTTCCTTATAAGGAAACGGCTATTATCATCATCAACATTAGAAATTAGGAGAACAGATACTACACTTTGATACCGGTCACATGGCCAACGACCAATGCAAAGAGTAACCGTAAAGCACTGGCTGTTCGGTCAATGAATGCCGAATGTTTCCCTTATAAGGAAACGGCTATTATCATCATCACCATTAGATATTAGGAGAACAGGTACTACGCTTTGATCGCAGTCTTATTTTGGTACTATTTTTGTTCTTCCCTTTTTCTTTATTTTCTTCCTCAGCATCTTTCTTTTTTTCGTTCTATTTTCATTACTAACCTCGTTCATTTTATCTTTCTATATCTATTCTTCTTCTTCACCTCGAATTTTTTTTTCTCTTTCTTTTTAGTAATCTTTTTTTTTTTTCATTCTCTTTTTAAATGCCGTGAGTTTTTTGTTGGGTGGGGTGTTTTGGTTCTTTCCATGATCGTCTCCTTCTTCCTCTTCCTCTCCTTGAATCTTTTTCTCCATCTGTTTATAAATCGTTCTTTAGCTTTTTCATTCGTTTTTATTCTTTTCCACGACCTGCTTATATTCTTCTTCTTTCTTGTTAGCAATCTGTCTGTCTTTTTTTTTTTTTTTAATTTTTTTCCTCACTTCGTCTATGTTCCTTTGTGTATATTTCTTTTTCATTCTTGATCTGTTTTTTCTTTCTTTTTAGATTCTTTTTTTCTTCATTCTCTTTTTTCTCCTCATCTTTGCTCTTTTCATGATCCTCTCTCTATTACTCTCCCTCTCCCGGAATCTGTGACCTTTTCTTTCTTTCTTTTTTTTTTTACCAGTCCCAGACTCTTTCTCTTTTTTTATTCTCCTTTTTCCTTCATCGGATTTTTTATGCTTTTGTCTCTTTTCCACTTCTTCACTCTGTTTTTTTTTTTTGTCTTTCGTTTCGATTTCTTTCTCTTTCTTTTTTCATTCTCTTTTTCATTTTTTTTCCTTGCACTTTCCATGGTATTCTTTCTACTTTTCTTCCTCTCACTCTGGATATTGTTTGCTTTCTCTTCAGTAATCTATCCTATTTTTCATTCTTTTTTTTTATTTTCCTTCTTTTATTACTAATTACCCGTTTCTCTGTTTATCCTTCTTAATTTCCATCATATTTCTTCTTTTTCAATCTTTCTCTTTTTTCATTCCCTTTTTTTTTTGTATTGTTTTTTTTTATGATTCTCTTTCTCTTCTATTTGGATCATTTTCTCTTTCTTTTTACAAATCCTTTCTTCTCTTTTTCATTCTTTTACTTGCTTTTTTTATATTCCACTCCCAGTTTGTGTACTTCATTTTTAATCTTTTTTTCATTTTTTTTTCGGCAATTTTTCTTTCTTTTCATTGCGTTTTTTCTTTTCTTTTTTTTGTTCTTCCATGTCCCCCTTCTCTTTCTCTCTCTCTTCCTCGTCTCCTCCCTAAATGATTTCTTCTTTCTTTTAAAAGATCTGTCCCTTTTTTTTTTCGTTCTCTTACTCATTCTTTTACTTGCTCTTTTTATATTCCTCTCTCGCTTCCTTTTCTTCACCTTGATTCTTTTTCTCTTTCTTTCTTGCAATCTTTTCTTTTTTTTCATTCTCTCTTTACTCTTTTCATGTTTCTCTCTATTCCTCTTCTCCTCCCTAAATTATTTCCTCTCTCTTTAAAAAAAAATCCTTTTCTTTTTCATTCTCTTTCTTTCTCTTTCTCTTATTATCTTCCTCTACCGATTTATCTTCATCAATCTTTCTCTCTCTCTCTCATTCTCTTTTTCATTCATTTCCTCGCCCTTTATTTGCTTCTCTCTCTTTTCGTCTCCTTCACTTTAAATCTTTTCCTCTTTCTTTCTCTCTCTCTCTCACTTAATATCTTACTCTTTCTTTCCCATTTTTTTTCACTTCTACTTTTCTGTACACTCTTATTTATTCTTTAACCCTCTCTTCACCGTTTGCCGCCTTTCTCATCACCCGACTTGATCTGTCTTCTAATACGGTCGAACTTGACGTAAACTGATCAACAGAGACCCACGACCCCATTCGGATTAATCAAATCTCGCCCGGGGAAAGCAAATATCAATTCGACGACGGACGAGAGACAGAGACATGGAGCATTAGACAGTAAAACAAGAGGAAGAAGAAAAGGAAGAGGAGAGAGCGAGAGAGCGAGATGAGACTGGTTTTATTCTTAGTGAGAGGAAGAAGAGACAGTTTATTTAATCTATGTGACTGGCCCTTCGTTATCTGGCGGTAAAATTAAGAAACCCAGACACCAAACACCTCACCCACCGTGACTGCCTTTGAGTCTAACTTACTGTTCTTTGGATCAAGGTCAGCTAGATTGGCTCAGAGGATAAGCATGTTGATCTTCATATGTTCAGATTTACTGAACGTAGTTTAGTCTGACACAAGGCCACCTGTGGAAGCTGTGAACTTGAAAGATTTTTTGTAGCGAAGTTATATTTGACTTGAAAACCTGTGAATCTCTGGGACCGACCCTCGATCTCAGGTCGCTTGAAAATAAATTTAACAAAATCACCTACACAGAAAGCTTACCTAAGTAGCTAATATATACATAGCCGAATGGATAGAATGCTCGCTTTGCGACTATGGTCCCCGGGTTTGAATCTTACTATGATGAATTAGTCAGGATGGTAACTTCTTGAAGTTGTCACACTAGGAAGGTGATATCAACTTTGAAAAAGTGTCTGAAAACCATAATATAGGTTGGTTTGTACTGTTTTACGGTATATCAACCTAAATGGGTTATTTAATGCCGACATTGTTTATTGTTGGTAATTTTTTTTTTCAAAAATCTATTTCTGGTAATATTTTTTCCTTCTGTATCGCTGGTAATAATTTTTTTCAAAAAATGTATAACTGGTCATATTTTTTTTTAAAATATACTGCTGGTAATATTTTCTTCCAAAATTTATTGATGATAATCTTTTTCTTCAAAAATTTTTGCTGGTAATAATTTTTACAAACTATTTCTGGTATTAAAAACAATTTTTACATTTTCATAGTGTTTTGACCCCAGTTTGGTGGGTAACTATTTACCCATAGCTGGGACGCTAACAGGTGCTACCACCCCGAGTCAGGGTGGACCTGGGAACATCAGCAATTAAGAAGTGGTTCCACGCTCCTCAAAACTTCCTGATCAGAGGCCTTGTGTTGGACGTAGTTTATCGTTTTACCCAGGACGCGGATGTAATTTATCGTCGTACCCTGGGTGGTTACTATAGGTTGATACAAGTCTTGTGAGAGAGATTGGGTAGACGGAATTATTCATCGATGGTTGTACTAGCTCGAAGTCACAAGTCATCGTGACCGAGGCTTTGAACGTACTAGCCATGTTCAGACTTAAGATCTCGCCAGATTATACGCTCTCTCTTTCTCCCAGAAACTGTAACTAAGGTCTGCTCTGCATAGTTGCAGTATGAAACAGGTCAGCCGTCTGCAAGAGAGACTGGCTAGCCGTCCTAGACCTACCTGTTCAGAAATGAGCAGCCATATTCATATATATATATATATATATATATATATATATATATATATATATGTTTGAATAAAAGACAGACCACGTTAAGATTCCATGTAATAAGCTATTTCACCATAACCCCTTTAACAGGGTTTTTTGATCATCAGACTTTACTTCCAAAAGCTGAAATGAAAAATGAGAAGAAATTCACGTTTTTTACGGACCTCATAAAGTATACACAAAGTTAACGAAGTGAGGAAGTGAGGTGGGAGAGAGGATATGAGTGTGTCATATGTATCATTTTAGTTTCCTATTTTAACCCCAGTGTGTCGGCTGGATGTTGTTCAAATTTAACGCGTCTCGTCTCTAGATAAAGGTGGTTAAGGGGTGAGCGATAAGGACTACATTAAAGGAAGACGTTATAACAACCCCAATAAATTACACGACAGGTTTCATTCAAATATATATATATATATATATATATATATATATATATATGCACATTTCATTGAATGCGACAGACAAGTTGAGTCGATTTCGTTTTTTATGAAATTTTATATGTGATCTAATATTGTTTTTTTTTTCTTTTCAAGTGATACATTATACAAAAACTGTCCAGTTGTTCCATTTTTCGGAGCGCTTTCGGCTATACATTTACCCATTTTCAAGTATGAAATATTTTAACTGTAAAATAAGAAATAGTTTGTTTCATGTATGTATGTATATAATGTTTTCATTTTCAAAACACGGCCAAGATATTGTGTCCATGTTCATAGTTGATATTATTGAGTGTTGGTTTTTTTTTTTGTTTTGATTAATAAGGCTTCAATTATTTTTGGCCTTTTTTTTGCATGGAGATGATGCTATTATATTTGTGTTGTCAACAAATATATTACGAATGGACAGTTTTTATATAATTTATCATCTGAAAAGAAAAAAATAGATAAGATGAGAAATTGTATAAAAACTAAATAAAAGCACCTTGTCTGTCGTATTCAATGTAATGTGCATGAAAGAAGGATTGCTGCCTAAATATACAAATACAAAGACACACACACACACACACACACACACACATATATATATATATATATATATATATATATTCTGTTTATACGTTATTTTTATGGATACAATTTATTTAAGTAAATTCTCCCTTTTAATTAAACAGTTATATATACATTTACAGGCCTGTATGTTGGAGAAATTTCGTAGAAAATATTCGTTCTCCAACAGGAATTAAACCTGTATCCTATATAGAAACCATCTTTTGGCCTGACGTGCTGTTAACCATTCAGCCACAGAGAACTTTCCGGTTAGTAATTTGGACTTTGTTATTAAACTGTTTAATTAAAACATCATTTACTCAAATCAGTTGCAATAACAATAATGTATAAATAGAAAATATATTAAAATAATTCATTTTACCTAATAGGCATTCTTGATTGTGCCTTCATTAAATTAGGTCGGGAGGAGTAGCTGAGATAGGCAACAATAAACTACAGAAGAACTCAAAATTGATCGCTGCATTTAAGTATTGCATTAATATTTAAGCTTCATCTACCGTCACTTAATTTAAAAAACAATTTGATGTACGTAGGTCCTTACTTTCCGTACAGACAATTATTTTTAATTCATTGGTAAATTTCGCTGGATTTTGCTATTAATGTCGATTATTAACGAGTTTAATTCCAAGCTATAAAAAATTTTATCGTACAAAAATATTCGTCGCAAAAATCAGGTAAAAATTCACCGGAAACAATCACAGTAATAAAAACTTTGGAATCCAAAATTTCAGGATTGCGAGACCAGATCCGGCCCAGAATGATTTTAATTTCTCGTGGGGTCGGTCTGATTCCAAAATGGTATGATATGTTGGGCTACGGCCTCTAGAAGTAAAGCTGGAAAAGTGTTACACATATCGCATTTATTATAGAGAAGAAGAAGAAGAAGAAGAAGAAGAACTATTGAAAGTTAGAGAGTTGTGTCCCTTTAATTGAAAAAGTGTGAAACAGTGACACACTGGCATTGGCATTTATTATATATATATATATATATATATAATATGTGTGTGTGTGCGTGTATGTGTGTGTGTGTGCGCGCGCCCACATATACACACGTTCGTGCGTCTTTATTATTAAAGCACTTTATTATTAAGCACATTAATTTAATGTTAATTCTCGATGGCAATAATTTTTATGGGAGTTTTTCCTGTGTGGTAAGGTAAGGTGACCGTGAGTTTTTCTTGACGCTTGACGCTTTCCAGTGATTAGATCTTGGAAAAAATTTAAAAAAGGGAAAATATAGTTAAGGAAGGTCCCTAATGCCTACCTCCACCTACTCCGCCAACCATAGGAACTAAAATTCCCCTACTTGACAGCACCATGGTCAGGAATCCACCAAAATTTCGTCCGTCTGAAGTTATTATGCAAATCGCATGAGCTTCCTTTGAAAAACGTTTTTCAAATTTTTAAACAATTAAATTAGACTTCAAGTCCAATTTAATCGTTCCCGAGCTTGAGTTAAAATTTTATTTAGTTTCAACAAGTTTTATTGAAGTTATTGCATTAATTATAAAAACTGAAGCCTGATGTTATTAGGTAATTATGTGGTCGTCTTTATTTATGTGGTGTGTCCCTTCAGGACGTAGGTGATCACGGCCCTCGACATCATCTTTTTTTATTATTTCTCCCAGACCCTCTATTTGCTCAAGTCTGTTAAGTATGTCACGAGTTGCTTTCCTCTCTCCTTCTTTCCCCCTATCCGTCTCGTGAGTATCAGATTTTCCAAGCCATCCTTCCTCACGTCCCAGAAATGTCAACTGCTACTTCCTGATATTAAGTATGTTTCCTTTTTGCTTTCATTTTCTGTAAAACTTCGTCATTGCTCACATGGTATTCTTAGCATTCTTCTGTAGAAGCACACTTCTGTTACTTCAAGTCTCTCCTTCATCTTTTAAGAGATTGTATAGCATTCACTGCGATACAGGAGGACCCCGTATACTCCGTAAACGGGATCGGTGTAGCTGTCTACCACCCTTTGACGAGACTTTTTCCTTTAGGCACAGCCTCATCTGGCTTCCTCTCTGCCCGGAGGCAGAGAGTTCGACATGCAAACTTCTGGGGTAATTCGGTGAGTGAGATATTCACTAACCGTCCCACGCGGTCGGATGTGGCACAAGGCCGAGTTTATTGTGGGATATCCGATCCCGTAGGCTCGGGCAAAAATTCCCCGTAGACGCCGTAAAAAAACGGGGTCGGGTAGCTGACTATCACCCCAGACAAGATTATGCCCTTCGGTATAGCGTCGTCTGAATTCCTCTCTGCCCGGAGGTAGAGAGTTCGACAAGCACACCTCCGGAGTAATTCGGTGAGTGATCACGTAGACGCCACACTAATTCCCATATATACATTTCCTTTAACGTTACGTGATCTACTTATTCAAAATGGGATCGCCTGTGTTTGATCTCTGGTGGTCTGTGTTCAAACTCCAGTGTCGACAGCGGCACTTTATTCCTATACCACAGAAACAAAACATTGCTAAAAATGAAAAAAAAATGTGTTTTTATTCATTTTCCTTTGTCTTATTTTATTTCAAACCCAAAGAGTTGTCGGGACCAGAGAAGAAGTCTCTTATATCCGGGTTTCTCTTATATCCGGGTTTGGTCTATTTTGTATACATTAACACAGGCTCTAATTTGGGGCCAGAGAAAATCTCTCTTATATCCGGATTTCTCTTATATCCGGGTCTCTTATATCCGGGTCACACTGTATATCTAAAAGACATGTCCGTGTATCTAATCAGTATTTCATACATTGATTGATTCGTTTTCTACGGCTTTTCAGGTTATTTAAAGCCAGGAAATATTTTTATAGATAGTGACCAGGTTCGACCTTACCTAACTTTCAGATAAAAAAATATGCCTTCCGTTTCTCTGGGTTTACCGCCAGTGTACTAACTGAATTTTTTTGCAAGCTTTCGATATCTCAAAGGCGTTTGGCAGGGACCGGCAAGTTGAAGGTCTACGGTGTGTCTGGTCGCATATTTGACTTAATCGAGCCATGAAGGTGGTGATGAACGGATACACATCTACTTCACATTTTTTTCAAGCAATTCGCCCAAGCAAGGCGGGAGTGCCACTAGCACGCAAGGGGTAACAGAGGATTGAGAACAAGAGTAAAGAGGCATGTTTGAGGAAAGGATGCAGAGAAAGGCAGAGAACGAAGATCAGGGTGTCAAATGTCGATTGACATTACACTTGAATATTTGAAGATTATAGTAATCGGAGAAGCAAGGGGAAGAGAGTTCCACAGACGGAAAGTGTGAGAGAAGAAGCTGTTTGAGTAGAAAAGACAGTTACATTTAACCGTTTTGACAGTGAAATAGTGGGACCGAGATGCCAGCCTGGTAGCACGTTTAAATTCATGTAGTTTGGGAACCAGCGAAAGTAGCTTTGAAGATTATAGTGAATTGCAGAAGCAAGTAAGGGGAAGGGAGTTCCACAGACGGGAAGTGCAGGAGAAGAAGCTGTTTGAGTAGAAGAGACGGTTGCATTTAACCGTTTGACAGTGAAAAGGTGGGACCGATATGCCAGGCGGGTAGCTTGCTTAAATTCATGCAGTCTGGGAACCAGCGAAAGTAGCTCGTCGGAACAGATGCCGTGGAAATACTTGTAGAAGAGACAGAGGGAAACCACAGCACGTCTGTGGGAAAGCGATTGTAAACTAGATGCCAGATCAGGGCCTATCATCTTGCATATTCGTCTCTAGATTTTTGTCGAGGACCTCGAGACGTACAACGGGAGCACCAGACCATATATGACATTCAATATTCCATGCAAGGACGGATTGATTTATAGATTGGAAGGATGGACTCAGGCGGGAAAAATCTTTCTGGCACGACACAGAGAGCCAACTTTCCTTGCGGTAGATGAAGCTATTGATTCAATGTATATATCCGCCTCATATCATGTAGACAGCGTGAAAGCAAGCAGGCGTGACGATGCGCTCTCGAGTTGGGAATCAGCCATTCTGTGATGGGTAAAAAAGAGCAGTTTCGGTTTGGAGGCATTAAAGTTAACTCATTCTTACAGCGCCTGGTGTCCCTAACGGTCACTCATCTTGGTATTGGCCAGGCTTAACCCCGGTGATCGTACGAGAACAGGTGTTTCAACGTGATTCAGTCGTAGGCTTTGGTTTTCTAAATGAATGCTGAGAATATGGACGGAACATGTGAGAACTAAGAAAGTTTAACAGAAAATAAGGAGTAAAAGGAAATGATACTTAAAATCTGAATGAATTGGATGTTTGGGTAACTTCAAAAAGAAAGTAGGGTTAGAGAATATAACACACACAGGATCTACTGAAAGCAATAAACGTCGGGGATATCTCAAGTAACATACCTAACGGTTTTTTCTTTTTTATGGTGGATAGCAAAAGGTAAACAAAATTAAAGGTAACGGTTCAAATGAAATTAAAAGATAAAGACAGGAATCTGTCATGTGCCATGATGGTTAAAGCCAAGAAATAACATGACGAATAAAAGAAGGTACGTTCGAGCCTCGTTAAAAGAAAATATCAAATGCTGATTTTCTGGGAAGGTTTAAATTGAAAGAAATGTGCTGGAAATTTTATTATTTCTATTTCTTTTCTTCTTTCTGTCTAGTCAGGAAATATGCCTATCCTATAATCTATTTATCTATCTCATTCCATCGATATCTATCTATCTATCTTAATCCGACGATATCTATCTATCTATCTATCTATCACATTTCGTCGATATCTATCTATCTATCTATCTATCTATCTATCTATCTATCTTATTCTGACGATATCTATCTATCTATCTCATTCCGTCGATATCTATCTATCTATCTATCTATCTATCTATCTATCTATCTTATTCCGACGATATCTATCTATCTATCTATCTATCTATCTATCTATCTATCTATCACATTTCGTCGATATCTATCTATCTATCTATCTATCTATCTATCTATCTTATTCTGACGATATCTATCTATCTATCTATCTCATTCCGTCGATATTCATCTATCTATCTATCTATCTATCTATCTATCTATCTTATTCCGACGATATCTATCTATCTATCACATTTCGTCGATATATCTATCTATCTATCTATCTATCTATCTATCTATCTATCTATCTTATTCCGACGATATCTAACTATCTATCTATCTATCATCTATCTATCTATATTATTCTATCTATCTATCTATCTTATTCTGACGATATCTATCTATCTATCTATCTCATTCCGTCGATATCTATCTATCTATCTATCTATCTATCTATCTATCTATCTCATTCCGTCGATATCTATCTGTCTATCTAATGCTAAAACTCTGTGATTGCGTGCATAATTTAAGTTAATCCGATTTAAGTAAACAAGATTTAGAAATACGAGTTGTTTATACAGTAAGTATTTTTATTTTAACTTTCTTCAAACACATATTTTTAATTAAAATGGTTTTAAGTTAAAGACAGACACAAAGAGATCCCGCTTTGCTGTTTTGTCCAGTTGTTTGTAGAGTAATTATTTATATTTCGGCTTTCTTTAAACAAACAATATTTTAAATATTTAAAAAATATTTTTGGCGTACTTAAGAAATATTTTCAAGTGAATATGATGTTAAAATAATTTTGGCATATTAAAAATATTTTAAGTTAATCTTATTTAATATTCAAGTTTATCACGGAAGTTTTATTCTTATTAAATGCTGTAAACAATTAGTAAAACGTTAAACATGAACTTGTAAACCAGACCAATGATGACAAGAACGAATTGAAATATTTTACAAAATCATAATAAAATTAACTTTCATTTCAATGGTATGTTAAAATCAACTGTTTTATAATCTGAACCGTCAGTGACCCAACTGGTTATGATTAATAAATAGTTGGATGTGCAAGTGGTGTAATCGCTAGAGACCCGGAAGGGGAAGTCAGCGATTTCGAATTCTTTTCGGATTCAGTGCATTCAATTTCACACCCTTGGGAAATTTATTGAAGTCATCCTTACCCGGCACACCCTAGGTACCCGTTCAAAAGCAAAGCAGTCATTCTAGGAGAAGCGTAACCCTAAATTCAATTCTAAGACCCCTCATGCTAATTACATAGTAGCAAGCCACGCACATTCCCTCCGTATTCCATAGGTGAGAAGTAAGTTCCACTCAAACAGCTTCTTCCTGCAAACCACTGCTGCGTGGAGCAGACTTCCCCGGTAACTACAATCTTGGTTTGTTCATGTCAGGAGTTAACCGTTGTCTTCCCCTTCCAACAAACTACCCCTTAACATAAGCCTCTACCTCGAGTGGCTCCCGCGCCTTGTGCAGAGTGAAACTTACTGTAAAAAAAAAAAAAAATAGAATTAAAAACCCCAGGGAACTCTAGCGTTTCATATACGATGTTGACAACGTGACTGTAGCCGACAGGATAGATTTAAATATTTCCTCATCTTTACTTAATATTTGCTAACGCCTGTTCGAATGACACAAAGCCACAGATACACAATTTATATTATTCGGACTATTGTCCTCATCTTTGTCTCCATATTTGTTACAACGTTTCGGCCGTTGAACGTTCCGGCCTTCTTCAGGTGGTTGGAATGTCGGACTGAACCCTTTATTTCGCTCACTGGAGTAGACTGTTCTAGTTCCACTGTGCCATGTGTCCTCAAGGACACATGACACAGTGGATAAAGGCGTTGGTTAGATCAAGTGACAGGACCCAAAGAGTGTGAGTTCAATACCCGTTTAAGGCAGTGGGGAACTTTTACAGGTAAATTAACAGGCGATAACTGATAACTGACATCCATCAAACATGGCACGTGGAACTAGAACAGTCTACCCCAGTGAGCGAAATAAAGGGTTCAGTTCGACATTCCAACCACCTGAAGAAGGCCGGTGCGTACAACGGCCGAATCATTGTAATAAATATGGCGACAATATTTATTACAACGTTTCGGTCTTTCAGTATCAGACTATATTTCTGAGATGAGGTGAGAACAATAGTCCGAATAATGAAAATAGAGTACATAATACCTCATCTCAGAAATATAGACAGATACGGAAGGGCCGAAATGTTGTAATAAATATGACGACAAAGATGAGAAGAATAGTCCGAATAATGTTAATAGTGTACATAATACCTCATCTCAGAAATATAGACAGATACTGAAGGTCCGAAATGTTGTAATAAATATGACGACAAAGATGAGAAGAATAGTCCGAATAATGTAAATAGTGTACATAATAGCTCATCTCAGAAATATAGACAGATACTGAAGGGCCGAAATGTTGTAATAAATATGGCGACAAAGATGAGAACAATAGTCCGAATAATGTAAATAGTGTACATAATACCTCATCTCAGAAATATAGACAGATACTGAAGGGCCGAAATGTTGTAATAAATATGACGACAAAGATGAGGACAATAGTCCGAATAATGTTAATAGTGTACATAATACCTCATCTCAGAAATATAGACAGATACCGAAGGGCCGAAATGTTGTAATAAATATGACGACAAAGATGAGAAGAATAGTCCGAATAATGTAAATAGTGTACATAATACCTCATCTCAGAAATATAGACAGATACTGAAGAGCCGAAATGTTGTAATAAATATGATGACAAAGATGAGAAGAATAGTCCGAATAATGTTAATAGTGTACATAATACCTCATCTCAGAAATATAGACAGATACGGAAGGGCCGAAATGTTGTAATAAATATGACGACAAAGATGAGAAGAATAGTCCGAATAATGTAAATAGTGTACATAATACCTCATCTCAGAAATATAGACAGATACCGAAGGGCCGAAATGTTGTAATAAATATGACGACAAAGATGAGAAGAATAGTCCGAATAATGTAAATAGTGTACATAATACCTCATCTCAGAAATATAGACAGATACTGAAGGGCCGAAATGTTGTAATAAATATGGCGACAAAGATGAGAACAATAGTCCGAATAATGTAAATAGTGTACATAATACCTCATCTCAGAAATATAGACAGATACTGAAGGGCCGAAATGTTGTAATAAATATGGCGACAAAGATGAGAACAATAGTCCGAATAATGTAAATAGTGTACATAATACCTCATCTCAGAAATATAGACAGATACTGAAGGTCCGAAATGTTGTAATAAATATGGCGACAAAGATGAGAACAATTGTCCGAATAATGTAAATAGTGTACATAATACCTCATCTCAGAAATATAGACAGATACTGAAGGGCCGAAATGTTTCAATAAATATGACGACAAAGATGAGAACAATAGTCCGAATAATGTAAATAGTGTACATAATACCTTATCTCAGAAATATAGACAGATACTGAAGGTCCGAAATGTTGTAATAAATATGACGACAAAGATGAGGACAATAGTCGAATAATGTTAATAGTGTACATAATACCTCATCTCAGAAATATAGACAGATACTGAAGGGCCGAAATGTTGTAATAAATATGACGACAAAGATGAGGACAATAGTCCGAATAATGTAAATAGTGTACATAATACCTCATCTCAGAAATATAGACAGATACTGAAGGTCCGAAATGTTGTAATAAATATGGCGACAAAGATGAGAAGAATAGTCCGAATAATGTTAATAGTGTACATAATACCTCATCTCAGAAATATAGACAGATACTGAAGGTCCGAAATGTTGTAATAAATATGACGACAAAGATGAGGACAATAGTCCGAATAATGTAAATAGTGTACATAATACCTCATCTCAGAAATATAGACAGATACTGAAGGGCCGAAATGTTGTAATAAATATGGCGACAAAGATGAGAACAATAGTCCGAATAATGTAAATAGTGTACATAATACCTCATCTCAGAAATATAGACAGATACTGAAGGGCCGAAATGTTGTAATAAATATGGCGACAAAGATGAGAACAATAGTCCGAATAATGTAAAATAGTGTACATAATACCTCATCTCAGAAATATAGACAGATACTGAAGGGCCGAAATGTTGTAATAAATATGGCGACAAAGATGAGAACAATAGTCCGAATAATGTTAATAGTTTACATAATACATCATCTCAGAAATATAGACAGATACTGAAGGGCCGAAATGTTGTAATAAATATGGCGACAAAGATGAGGACAATAGTCCGAATAATGTAAATAGTGTACATAATACCTCATCTCAGAAATATAGACAGATACTGAAGGGCCGAAATGTTGTAATAAATATGGCGACAAAGATGAGAACAATAGTCCGAATAATGTAAATAGTGTACATAATACCTCATCTCAGAAAATATAGACAGATACTGAAGAGCCGAAATGTTGTAATAAATATGACGACAAAGATGAGGACAATAGTCCGAATAATGTAAATAGTGTACATAATACCTCATCTCAGAAATATAGACAGATACTGAAGGGCCGAAATGTTGTAATAAATATGGCGACAAAGATGAGGACAATAGTCCGAATAATGTAAATAGTGTACATAATACCTCATCTCAGAAATATAGACAGATACTGAAGGGCCGAAATGTTGTAATAAATATGACGACAAAGATGAGGACAATAGTCCGAATAATGTAAATAGTGTACATAATACCTCATCTCAAAAATATAGACAGATACTGAAGGGCCGAAATGTTGTAATAAATATGGCGACAAAGATGAGAACAATAGTCCGAATAATGTTTATAGTGTACATAATACCTCATCTCAGAAATATAGACAGATACTGAAGGGCCGAAATGTTGTAATAAATATGACGACAAAGATGAGGACAATAGTCCGAATAATGTAAATAGTGTACATAATACCTCATCTCAGAAATATAGACAGATACTGAAGGTCCGAAATGTTGTAATAAATATGGCGACAAAGATGAGAAGAATAGTCTGAATAATGTAAATAGTGTACATAATACCTCATCTCAGAAATATAGACAGATACTGAAGGTCCGAAATGTTGTAATAAATATGGCGACAAAGATGAGGACAATAGTCCGAATAATGTAAATAGTGTACATAATACCTCATCTCAGAAATATAGACAGATACTGAAGGGCCGAAATGTTGTAATAAATATGGCGACAAAGATGAGAAGAATAGTCTGAATAATGTTAATAGTGTACATAATACCTCATCTCAGAAATATAGACAGATACTGAAGGGCCGAAATGTTGTAATAAATATGACGACAAAGATGAGGACAATAGTCCGAATAATGTTAATAGTGTACATAATACCTCATCTCAGAAATATAGACAGATACTGAAGGGCCGAAATGTTGTAATAAATATGGCGACAAAGATGAGAACAATAGTCCGAATAATGTTAATAGTGTACATAATACCTCATCTCAGAAATATAGACAGATACTGAAGGGCCGAAATGTTGTAATAAATATGGCGACAAAGATGAGAACAATAGTCCGAATAATGTAAATAGTGTACATAATACCTCATCTCAGAAATATAGACAGATACTGAAGGGCCGAAATGTTGTAATAAATATGGCGACAAAGATGAGAACAATAGTCCGAATAATGTAAATAGTGTACATAATACCTCATCTTAGAAATATAGACAGATACTGAAGGTGAGAAATGTTGTAATAAATATGACGACAAAGATGAGAAGAATAGTCCGAATAATGTAAATAGTGTACATAATACCTCATCTCAGAAATATAGACAGATACTGAAGGCCGAAATGTTGTAATAAATATGACGACAAAGATGAGGACAATAGTCCGAATAATGTAAATAGTGTACATAATACCTCATCTCAGAAATATAGACAGATACTGAAGGGCCGAAATGTTGTAATAAATATGACGACAAAGATGAGAACAATAGTCCGAATAATGTAAATAGTGTACATAATACCTCATCTCAGAAATATAGACAGATACTGAAGGTCCGAAATGTTGTAATAAATATGACGACAAAGATGAGGACAATAGTCCGAATAATGTTAATAGTGTACATAATACCTCATCTCAGAAATATAGACAGATACTGAAGGGCCGAAATGTTGTAATAAATATGACGACAAAGATGAGGACAATAGTCCGAATAATGTAAATAGTGTACATAATACCTCATCTCAGAAATATAGACAGATACTGAAGGTCCGAAATGTTGTAATAAATATGGCGACAAAGATGAGAAGAATAGTCTGAATAATGTTAATAGTGTACATAATACCTCATCTCAGAAATATAGACAGATACTGAAGGTCCGAAATGTTGTAATAAATATGGCGACAAAGATGAGGACAATAGTCCGAATAATGTAAATAGTGTACATAATACCTCATCTCAGAAATATAGACAGATACTGAAGGGCCGAAATGTTGTAATAAATATGGCGACAAAGATGAGAACAATAGTCCGAATAATGTTAATAGTGTACATAATACCTCATCTCAGAAATATAGACAGATACTGAAGGGCCGAAATGTTGTAATAAATATGGCGACAAAGATGAGAACAATAGTCCGAATAATGTAAATAGTGTACATAATACCTCATCTCAGAAATATAGACAGATACTGAAGGGCCGAAATGTTGTAATAAATATGGCGACAAAGATGAGAACAATAGTCCGAATAATGTAAATAGTGTACATAATACCTCATCTCAGAAATATAGACAGATACTGAAGGGCCGAAATGTTGTAATAAATATGACGACAAAGATGAGGACAATAGTCCGAATAATGTAAATAGTGTACATAATACCTCATCTCAGAAATATAGACAGATACTGAAGGGCCGAAATGTTGTAATAAATATGGCGACAAAGATGAGAACAATAGTCCGAATAATGTAAATAGTGTACATAATACCTCATCTCAGAAATATAGACAGATACTGAAGGGCCGAAATGTTGTAATAAATATGACGACAAAGATGAGGACAATAGTCCGAATAATGTAAATAGTGTACATAATACCTCATCTCAAAATATAGACAGATACTGAAGGGCCGAAATGTTGTAATAAATATGGCGACAAAGATGAGAAGAATAGTCCGAATAATGTTAATAGTGTACATAATACCTCATCTCAGAAATATAGACAGATACTGAAGGTCCGAAATGTTGTAATAAATATGACGACAAAGATGAGGACAATAGTCCGAATAATGTAAATAGTGTACATAATACCTCATCTCAGAAATATAGACAGATACTGAAGGTCCGAAATGTTGTAATAAATATGGCGACAAAGATAAGAACAATAGTCCGAATAATGTAAATAGTGTACATAATACCTCATCTCAGAAATATAGACAGATACTGAAGGGCCGAAATGTTGTAATAAATATGACGACAAAGATGAGGACAATAGTCCGAATAATGTTAATAGTGTACATAATACCTCATCTCAGAAATATAGACAGATACTGAAGGTCCGAAATGTTGTAATAAATATGACGACAAAGATGAGGACAATAGTCCGAATAATGTAAATAGTGTACATAATACCTCATCTCAGAAATATAGACAGATACTGAAGGGCCGAAATGTTGTAATAAATATGACGACAAAGATGAGGACAATAGTCCGAATAATGTAAATAGTGTACATAATACCTCATCTCAGAAATATAGACAGATACTGAAGGGCCGAAATGTTGTAATAAATATGGCGACAAAGATGAGAAGAATAGTCCGAATAATGTAAATAGTGTACATAATACCTCATCTCAGAAATATAGACAGATACTGAAGGGCCGAAAATGTTGTAATAAATATGACGACAAAGATGAGGACAATAGTCCGAATAATGTAAATAGTGTACATAATACCTCATCTCAGAAATATAGACAGATACTGAAGGGCCGAAATGTTGTAATAAATATGGCGACAAAGATGAGAACAATAGTCCGAATAATGTAAATAGTGTACATAATACCTCATCTCAGAAATATAGACAGATACTGAAGGGCCGAAATGTTGTAATAAATATGGCGACAAAGATGAGAACTATAGTCCGAATAATGTAAATAGTGTACATAATACCTCATCTCAGAAATATAGACAGATACTGAAGGGCCGAAATGTTGTAATAAATATGGCGACAAAGATGAGAACAATAGTCCGAATAATGTTAATAGTGTACATAATACCTCATCTCAGAAATATAGACAGATACTGAAGGGCAGAAATGTTGTAATAAATATGGCGACAAAGATGAGAACAATAGTCCGAATAATGTAAATAGTGTACATAATACCTCATCTCAGAAATATAGACAGATACTGAAGGGCCGAAATGTTGTAATAAATATGGCGACAAAGATGAGAACAATAGTCCGAATAATGTAAATAGTGTACATAATACCTCATCTCAGAAATATAGACAGATACTGAGGGGCAGAAATGTTGTAATAAATATGACGACAAAGATGAGGACAATAGTCCGAATAATGTAAATAGTGTACATAATACTTCATCTCAGAAATATAGACAGATACTGAAGGGCCGAAATGTTGTAATAAATATGGCGACAAAGATGAGAACAATAGTCCGAATAATGTAAATAGTGTACATAATACCTCATCTCAGAAATATAGACAGATACTGAAGGGCCGAAATGTTGTAATAAATATGACGACAAAGATGAGGACAATAGTCCGAATAATGTAAATAGTGTACATAATACCTCATCTCAAAAATATAGACAGATACTGAAGGGCCGAAATGTTGTAATAAATATGGCGACAAAGATGAGAACAATAGTCCGAATAATGTTAATAGTGTACATAATACCTCATCTCAGAAATATAGACAGATACTGAAGGTCCGAAATGTTGTAATAAATATGACGACAAAGATGAGGACAATAGTCCGAATAATGTAAATAGTGTACATAATACCTCATCTCAGAAATATAGACAGATACTGAAGGTCCGAAATGTTGTAATAAATATGGCGACAAAGATGAGAAGAATAGTCTGAATAATGTTAATAGTGTACATAATACCTCATCTCAGAAATATAGACAGATACTGAAGGGCCGAAATGTTTAATAAATATGACGACAAAGATGAGGACAATAGTCCGAATAATGTTAATAGTGTACATAATACCTCATCTCAGAAATATAGACAGATACTGAAGGGCCGAAATGTTGTAATAAATATGACGACAAAGATGAGGACAATAGTCCGAATAATGTTAATAGTGTACATAATACCTCATCTCAGAAATATAGACAGATACTGAAGGGCCGAAATGTTGTAATAAATATGGCGACAAAGATGAGAACAATAGTCCGAATAATGTAAATAGTGTACATAATACCTCATCTCAGAAATATAGACAGATACTGAAGGTCCGAAATGTTGTAATAAATATGACGACAAAGATGAGGACAATAGTCCGAATAATGTTAATAGTGTACATAATACCTCATCTCAGAAATATAGACAGATACTGAAGGGCCGAAATATTGTAATAAATATGACGACAAAGATGAGGACAATAGTCCGAATAATGTTAATAGTGTACATAATACCTCATCTCAGAAATATAGACAGATACTGAAGGGCCGAAATGTTGTAATAAATATGACGACAAAGATGAGGACAATAGTCTGAATAATGTTAATAGTGTACATAATACCTCATCTCAGAAATATAGACAGATACTGAAGGGCCGAAATGTTGTAATAAATATGGCGACAAAGATGAGAACAATAGTCCGAATAATGTAAATAGTGTACATAATACCTCATCTCAGAAATATAGACAGATACTGAAGGTCCGAAATGTTGTAATAAATATGGCGACAAAGATGAGGACAACAGTCCGAATAATGTAAATAGTGTACATAATACCTCATCTCAGAAATATAGACAGATACTGAAAGGCTGAGAACGTTGTAATAAATATGGCGACAAAGATGAGGACAATAGTCCGAATAATGTAAATAGTGTACATAATACCTCATCTCAGAAATATAGACAGATACTGAAGGGCCGAAATGTTGTAATAAATATGGCGACAAAGATGAGGACAACAGTCCGAATAATGTAAATAGTGTACATAATACCTCATCTCAGAAATATAGACAGATACTGAAAGGCTGAGAACGTTGTAATAAATATGGCGACAAAGATGAGGACAATAGTCCGAATAATGTAAATAGTGTACATAATACCTCATCTCAGAAATATAGACAGATACTGAAGGCCACAGATATTGAGTACTTATACAGTATCTATAGTATTTTCGTTAAACATTGTTCCAAGGCAAAACAATTTACTCTTGAGTTAGTACGCAGATTTCTGTTGTCACATGCAGGCTTATTTTATGGTTTTAGAAACTTCCCGAAATAACTTCCTCCACAAACACAAACTGCCAGAGATGATACAAGACTGTTGTCTCCGCGGAAATAAGACCGTTATCCGCTGTTACAAAGGAGAGTCTCGACAAAACAGGGATATTGTGGCCGAGTGGATGGACAATCCGTGTTCATCTGTCTGTTTGTTTGTTAGTATCGCCGTCTTGATCGATCGTGTGCTCTTGGACAGCCCGGCCGTCGCCGCAATTGGGCTTGACTCTCCAGATTTTTTAATCAGAGTTAATGATGCACTTGCGAGCTGGGTTGGGGGGGGGATCACTGGAGATTAGGAAATGGTGGTACGGGGCAGGTTTAAGGCGATGCAATCTGCGGTGGGGATAGTTTGGCAGGGATGGTGTGGTGATTAGAATAGGCTCATGTGACAAACACGGCATTCGGTGGGCTTCGCAGAGGTGTATATGTAATACCAAGGGAGCTGGTGTTTACATGTGGTCAATCAATTCTACACCGGTTGACTGGAAAATTCGCAGTCTTACTAATATGGTCTTGGCATTTAATAATAGCAAATAGTGATTATTAGAAACATCACAGCTTAACTAAGAGAACGTTAGACATTACTAAGAAAACTTCTAATTGAAAAGATTGCAGGCTTACTAATATGATCGGTCAGTTAAGTTAAGCCTTACATGATACACGCTTGAGCGATCATGTTTCTTTCAATTCATGACTGACTAAAAGGAAGATATTCCCGCAGTATGCTTCCGTTTCTTTCTGCGATGGACTCTATAGTTTGATTAAAATTGGCTTGATTCTTTACAGAAGAAAACAGTGGATACCGAAAATTTCCCATTTTCACGAAGTCTTCCAGACACGTTTCTTGGAAATTTTCCAGTTTTCTACGGCGGCATTACATGATCATAAGAGCAGATATTTATGACCGAAAACTTAATTACCTTACTAATTCTTAGCCTTTAATAAGAGCAGACATGTCTTCTTTCTACGAAAGTTCACCTAAACGCCTAGGCCAGAATTTGAACTTCAAACGCCAGTACTAATTTAATACCTACTTATCATATACACTTCCCGGAAAGATATGGTTTTAATTAAGAGTTTTCGATCTAATAAACTGTATATACTAAAAATAAATAAACATTTGTCCCTCACCGTTCAAATATAAATTATTCCCCATATATATATATATATATATATTGAACATTGAAGTCAACACTTATATGCGACAGGCTGTTTCATTCTAGTCGTAATCGTCAGGATACGAGTGTTGTAATTTTTTCTCAGTGGTGGTAATTTATTTTGGCGGTTATTTTACGGATTATTTTTATTTGTCTATTTATTTATTTGGATTATATTGTTTGCTTTAAATTTATTTTATTATTTTTTATTTTTATTTTTCATTTATATTTATATATTTATTTTTATTTTAATTTGTTTTATTAACGGGGAGTCTATTTTAATAGTTTTTTGCGGTTATTTTATTCAATTTTGGGGTTGATTTTTGTAGAAGTCGTTTATTTTTGGGAGCAGTTTTTAATTTGTTTATTTTATTTATTTTGGCTTAGATTATATTCTAACGGTTAATTTATCGGGGGTTTGTTTGTTTAGTTTATTTTTATTTATTTTTATTTTTTTTTTTTATTTTTTATTTTTCATTTTTATTTATTATATTTACGGTGTTCGATCTTTTATATATTTTTTTATCGTTTATTTTTATTTTATTTTTGGTGTTTTCTAATTAATTTTAGTAAAAAATTATTTATTTTATTTGTTTGAGTTCGATTTTATTTAATAGTTTTGTTTTGGTTTGGGAATTTGATAATTATTTGCTTATTTATTCAATTTTGGGGTTGATTTTTTTAGTTTATTCTAACGCAGTAAAAAATTATTTTCATGTTGCATTTTGAGCAGTTTTTAAGTTTGTTTATTTTACTTCATTTATTTTTTTTGGAGTTTGATTTTTTGAGTGGTTGTTATATTTTGTTTTTTCTAATATTTTCCTTAATTTAAGATATTTTTGTGATGTGCGTTTTGTTAGTTTATTTATTTATTCGGATTAATTTGAAAGATTAATTTATTTTTTCTTTTGTTTTTTATTATTTATTTTTTATACTGTATATTTTTATTTGCTTTTGAGACTCTTTTCGGTATTTCAATGATTTCTTTTGTTTTTATTGTGACGTAAGTATTTTTTCTAAATCGTTATATAACAGTTGTAGCTATGTTTTTCGTCTGATTTTTTTGGTTTGATTTTTATAGTCTAACATTGATTAATATTTTGATCATAATGGTTTGTTAATTTGTTTCGCAGTCACAGATTTACCATTTTTATTTACACTTTGTAGTCGCCGTTTCGTAGTCAAAGATTAAGATTCACCATTTTGTAGTCGTTGTTTCTGTAGTTTATTTTGTAGTCGCCGTTTCGTAGTCAAAGATTAAGATTCACCATTTTTGTTTGAGTAGTCACCGATTTTCATTTTGTTTTGTAGTTTTGATTTTTCGCTGTTTTAGTCACCGATTGGGAGTCACCATTTTATTTAGTCACAGATTAAGACACCATTTTGTAGTCGTTGTTTTTAGTCACCGATTCAGAGTCACCATTTTTAGTAGTTTCATACCGATTCAGAGTCACCATTTTGATTGTTTTTGTAGAAGTCAAAGATTAAGACTCACCATTTTGTAGTCGTTGTTTCGTAGTCACCGATTTGGAGTCACCACTTTGTAGTCGCCGTTTCGTAGTCAAAGATTAAGATTCACCATTTTGTAGTCGTTGTTTCGTAGTCACCGATTTGGAGTCACCATTTTGTAGTCGCCGTTTTGTAGTCACCAATTCGGAGTCACCATTTTGCAGTCGCTGTTTCGTAGTCACCGATTGGGTGTCACCATTTTGTAGTCGCCGTTTCGCAGTCACAGATTAAGACACCATTTTGTAGTCGTTTTTAGTCACCGATTCAGAGTCACCATTTTGCAGTCATCGATTCGGTGTCATTTTGTAGTCGCTCTTTTTCGCAGTTGATTAGGAGTCATCATTTTGTAGTTGCTGTTTCGTAGTCACCAATTCAGAGCCATTTTGAGACATTTTGCAGTCACAGATTAGGAGTCACCATATTGTAGTCACTGTTTCGCAGTAATCGATTAGGAGTTACCATTTTGTAGTTGCCGTTTTGTAGTCACCGATTGGAAGTCACCATTTTGTACTCGCCCTTTCGCAGTTACATATTAGAAGTCACCATTTGTAGTCACCGTTTCGCAGTCACAGATTAGGGTAGCACTATCGCCTCAAGGCACTTGATGTAGGCCTCTGTGTTGAGCCTGAGACACTGTGTGAAGATGACTGGAAGTATAAAACTCTATCTCTAGTGATCACTACAAAACCTTCGTAATCACCATTAGACTCATCCAACTCTTTCCGAATCCTCTGCAGCATCCTTAAATTGACACCCGAACACTCTGAAATGTTCGTATTAGAGCGTTTCCAAATTTCTGGCGGTGTGAATTGCATCATGGTGCTCTTTTTCTCAATGACGGTGCCCAACTGACCCTATTATGCTGGGCCTTCGACAAAATCAGAAACAAACAACGCGCATTATAGAATTGCGACAATTTAACCTTCGCACCAGTACTTCTAACATCTCCACTTGAACTCTGAAATTTTAATTACTAATTATTTTATTTTTTATTTTATAATTTCAAATTTATTTTTCTCCTGAACGAGATTAGAATGGTTCACTTATCGTCCAGTTCACTCTCCTCCTAGCTTTTTTGATCAGGAGTTTATCTCGAGTTCCCTGTATAGGATTGGGTTTCCGGTTCCTTTTAAAGACATTTTCCTTTTCTTCTGCTTTTGGTGCCCCGCTTGCGTATTGGTTGCATTCTCAGCTTGCTTGAGGTGTTGCCACTAACTCTGTAAATCACTATCTCGAGTGGATCCTTGTGCAGAGTGAAAATGATTGTGTGCACAACGTTTTAACAGACGATAGGAAAATGTAACACCAGAATTCAAAGTTCATTAGAATATCGAAAGAGAATACCAAAAGAAAAAAAAATTGTACCAGGAGAGAAAATATAAATTGTATTCTAAAATTTGTGGAATAAGTCAGCCATTTTTTACCATTTGAGAAATCATTTGACGGTCCTATTCATAATATCTGTTAAATGAGCAAGCATTTTTAAGTAAAAACGTTAAAACCAATACTTATATTATTTACATTATTCGGAATGTTATCCTCATCACCACTGCTATATTTGCATCATTTCGGCCGTTGTACGCCTTCTTCAGGCGATTAAAATTTTGAACCGAACCCTTTTTTTCGTCCATGGGGTAGATTGTTCTAATTCCACATGCCATGCCTCTTCTGGATGTCTCAGTTATTTCCCTTTAACTCAACTCTCCCAGTTTTGGTTCACCACTGCTTGGGCCTGGTATTGAACTCGCAAGCATTTGGGCCTAGTCACTGGATCAAACCAACACATTTATCCACTGGGCCATGTGAACATTCTACCCTGGTGGACGAAATAAAGGATTCGGTTCGAAATTCCAGTCACCTGAAGACGGTCGGAGCGTACAACGTCTGAAACGTTGTGGCAATGAAGATGAGGATAACAGTCCGAATAATGTAAATAATATAAGTAATCCTAATACCTTATCTCAGAGATATAGACAGATATAAAATTATAAATGAAATAATAATAAAATAAATATAAAACAACAATAATAAAAGTAAGAATAGAGCGAGATAATACGAAAATAAACAATGTAATACAAGGTAAAGCAAAGCAACTATAAGACATTAGCAAATAAAGCAATTATAGGACAGTAAAAAAGAAATAGTTTTCATACGGGATACAGTCAGTTGGTTATAGCCTTATAACTTGAAGGCATAAAAAAATTGAATTGTTCATTTGTATTGACAGGAGAAATTGCTGCAAGCATTTGAAGAATTTTTCTATAATTTTGGAGAAGACAGATTTTTAACAAACGTTCCCACAGATTGGATCCAACAAAATCATGCCCATATTCAAATATAAAGAATATTTCATTCTTTTTAAATCACTGAAATTAAGTTCCAGATAAACCTAAATCTTTTGATTTAAGCTAGTTTAATGAACAAGCATTCAAACTATAAAGATATTCTTTCATTTATATCTAAACAAACTATTATGACCTATAGAGAAATTTCGTTAGAGAGAAAGGAAATAGTACTGTGTAATATCAAACCTCTTTTAAGGCAGGGAATGCTGGGAAATTTATCCACAGATAAAAAAAATTGAAGTCCGGCTTTATTAAAGTGTTTCTCCGAGTAACTGGAAATTTCAACTGAACTATTTACAGCGGTAGATTGTTTTCGCTCCCTGTTTGAAGAGAGAAAGACACTGATTGGTTTCAATAAAAAAAAAAAATAAGCATACAGACATATAATATTATCAGCGTTCTCTGTTCCGTTTCTCAGCGTGTAACTTAGGTTCTAGAAGAAGCGGAATTATATTTGTTTAATATTCGAGTTTTGTTATATATTTTTCTGAATTTATATTACAGTATCAAATTCTTATAGGAATTTTTAGAAGCTTCCGATGGTCAAAATTTCTGTCGCTTAAACCTGGGTAACCGGAAGTAAAAATAAGAAATATGTGAATAATTATTCTATTTCCTGTTCAGTTTTATTTTTTAGATCACAAAATCGAACAGGTACAAGGCCATAGTTTTAGGAGCACATTTGTTGAGCAGTCCTGGGTATGACGATAAACAACATCCGGTAGCAAGGTCTCTGATCGGGGGACTGGAGGTTGAGAGGGTGTGGAACGACCGCTTAGTTCCTGTTTTTCCAGGTTCGCCCTGACTCGAGGTGGTAGCATTTATTAGGGTCTCAGCTATCGGTAAACAGTGAAACCCCAAACAAAAACAAAACGTTATGAAAGCATAAAAATACATTTTTATAGTAATATTACCAGCAATACATTTTTATATTACAAAATGCCAAACAGTACCTATTTATAGTAAAATGACTAACAATATTATTTTAAAGCAAAAAGACTAGCAATACAATTTTATAGCAGAATTATAAAACAATACATTTTATAGCAAAATGACCAACAAGACATTTTTTCTGTAGTCGAAGGAATACAATTATGTTTAAAATATATTTAGTTGAAGCCATAAAAGTGTGTTTAAAATATTTAGATTTCCGCATTAAACAACTCCTAGAAGTTGATATGCTGCTAAACAAATTCAACCAACCACCACGAAAGAACTCTTTCATGACATTAATCGATATAATATCCTACAATTTCTTAAAGAAATCATACTGTATTCCAAAATATAATTTCAGAAAAACTATTGGTTTGGTGCATAATTATCAGGCGTTTTTAAATAATATTTATTATGAAAAAAGATAATAAAGAAAACAGTCGAATAGGCTTACTTTAAATATACTGGGTTGGTGCATAATTATCAGTCGTTTTTAAACAATATTTATGAAAAAAAGACAATAACGAAGAAAACAATCGACTAGGCTTATCTTAAATATAGTGGGTTGGTGAATAATTATCAGGCGTTTTTAAATAATATTTATTATGAAAAAAGATAATAAAGAAAAAAAGAAAACAATCGAATAGGCTTACTTTAAATATATTGGGTTGGTGCTTAATTATCAGGCGGTTTTAAACAATGTTTATTATGAGAAGATAACGAAAAGAATCGAATAGTCTTACTTTAAATATATTGGATTGGTGCTTAATTATCAGGCGTTTTTAAACAATATTTTTTATGAAAACCTAACAATTCAACAATAACCTTTTTAAACAGTTATTCCGGAGCGTATGATTATCGACACGCATTTTTATAACCTGAAAATAAAATAATACTTTTATTAAGAAAAAGTAAACAAAACAGCAAATTTTATTAACAAATAATTCGACTACAAAAACGGCTGATAATTATGCACCAACCCAATAAAACATCAAACACATCTATTACACCTTAGTAATCATGTCTCCACAAACATGTATGTGCACAAAAGCTGAGTATTATCTACCATTTATTCAATTGTGAAAGTGGAATAACATCGTATGTTTATTACTTGGGACCTCTCCGCAAAATGAAATTCCGGCATTAAATGACCCATAAGGTGTAGATATGCCGTGAAATAAACAAAAAAAATTAAACTTTTGTTGGAAATGGACTCATTATTATTGAATGCGTGGGGGTATTGCTGCCATATCTGGTCTGGTGCTCCTGCTATATATTTAGAGATTCTTGATAAAATCCAAAGAAGAATCTGCAATGTTATTAATCCTGACCCGGCATCTCTGCTTCAGTCCCTTCCCCGCCGCCGTAATGTAGCTTCCCTCTGCCTTTTCTATAAATACTCTGATGAATTTTCCTCTATCGTACTAAGACTTTAACCGATTTACTAGATTGGTAGATAGGTCTCAATATTTTACAAGTGAAATCTCTAGATGTAACCGTAAGTTCTACGCTATGAGGTTCTTCTCATGCGTTTTCCTACTTGTGTATCTCTCTCCTGGCTTCTTGCTTTTCTATTCAACGTTGGGCTGCAAGAATATAAACGCAATGTCAATCGTTATCTTCTGCCGTCTTAATTTCTGTTCCTTTATCGGTCTCTCTCGTTAATTATACTTTTCATTTTTCTCATATTCTCCAGCACTCGGTAACCGCTTGAGACTTAGTGGCTTTATCGCCTTGCTCGGTGTGAACTGATTAAAAATATAGTTAACGTATAATACTGAAAGCTTGCCGAAATAGGGCGGAAAAGATTAAATGGAGAGAAACAAGGAGAGTTACCTGAAGAAACGTGAGGACAAGGGGAAGAGCTCGGAAAGTGCTGGTGATCAGGCAAAGGTTAGGTTAAGAAGAATAAAACGGACAGTTGATGTCAAACTTCGTTGTCACGCAATCTACCATATGGCCTCTTTGATGGACTTAAGGGTTTAGCGGTCTGCCGCAAAAGTCTGGATTTAATCCCGAGTGGTTAGCCTCATAATCTGAAGGAGCTGAAGACAATACAATATTCTCATTTTTTTTCTATAAATTTTTTATTATTATTATTTCTATCTCGGCAACCATCTTGCCTCACCCTAGACCCACAATACAGACCCACTTAGACGTTAAGGCTTTACTTGTTGTCAAGTACTCCTAATCATTATTGTTACATGCGAAATGAACAATAGAAGGAGACTAGCGTAAGAGGGCAGTGAACTAACTCAGATACAGTTGAGGTCAACAGCTAAATAATTCCTAATAATCGTCATAATCGCCGACATCAAATCCGTAACAGACTTCGAAAGACCACTGCTTATTGCCTTGATTTTTTAAAAAATCTATTAATCCCTTTTCTGATGGGTTTAGAGTTGTTACATTGTCGTATTTTTTAGAGTACGTAGTTTTGTCTTCAGTGCGGCCAGCAGTTTGTTGATGTCTCCATGGAAGTAGAAATAGACGCGTGGCTTCCTAAGTACACCTTAGGTATCTGCCCTTGTATGTGGGTCAGGTTTAAACAGAGGAACAAATACGTGATTTCATTCTTATATACAGAGTATAGAAAAATACGTTTATAGATTGGGGGGGGCTTGTTCCTCAGGTAAAAACAAGGTCAAAAGTCCATATAAACATATGCCCGCAAATCCTTCATATATATATATATATATGTGTGTGTGTGTGTGTGTGTATGTATACACACACACACACACACACACACACATATATATATATATATATATATATATATATATATATATATATATATATATATATATGTATAATGTTCTTAATGTTCTTAATGTTCTTAATTCTACATTCATCCTGTTAATAATTTTCGTTCATCTGATTTTTATAAAAAATATTAATCAAATTTAGGTTGAGATGGCAATTTGGTCCTAGATTTTCTAGTTTTGTATATTTATTTTATGTAAATTTTTTCATATCGTCTATATATATATATTTATATATGTGTATGTATATATAAATATATATATATATATATATATATATATATATATATATATATATATATAGATAGATAGATAGATAGATAGATCATAAAATATTTCAAAATAGAAAAGCTTGTTCTTAAACCATCCGACTCAAAATATAGTGTTCTACCTATCAAATCTATCATAGTTATACATTTTTAATTGATATCACCCCATGCAAGGGAGTAAAGCCACTAAGACACAAGGGGTTACAGAATGAGGAAAAATTAGGAACAGAACAATTAATAATGAACAGGAAGAGAAAAGAGTAATCAGAAAGACAGTAGATACCGTTTGATATTACATGTATATTTTTGAAAAGTAAAGTTGGCTGGAACGAATGGAGCCGGAAGGGAGTTTCACAAGCGAGAAATGCGAGAAAAGAAACTGCTAGCATAGAACTTACGGCTACATATAGCCAGCTCAACTGTGAATTGATGAGATTTCGACGTCAGTGTAGTACTACGCTTACTTTTTAAAAAAGTCTAGATACCATAGCGAAGAGCTCATTTGAACAATTACCATGTAACTCTTGCACTATATATATATATATATATATGTGTGTGTGTGTGTGTGTGTTGAGATATATATGTTGAGATAGTGCGCAAGAAAGTGAAAGATAGGTAAATATATATATATATATGAAAAGTGTATGTATATAAATATATACGTACATACATATATATATATATATATATATATATATAGCATCGTGTCGTATGGAATAAAAATATAATGTTTTAATGTTCTTTTACCTCCATCACTATTTCTACTTCCAGCATTCACTGTACACTATATATATATATATATATATATATATATTATGAAATGGACAAAGTCCGACAATTATTTAAAGACATTTTTATGTTTATACATTCTTTTTATAGATACAATTAAGTAAATGTTCTGTTTATAATAAAGAATATTAAACAACATTTACCGGCCTGAATGTCTATGAAAAATAGAGCATTTACTTAAATATTTGTATCTATAAAAAAAATGTATAAACATAAAAATACCTTAAAATAATTGTCGCACTTTCTCCATTTCATAATATATATATATATATATATATATATATATATATATATATATTATATATATTATTTATATATTATATGCGCGGTACTTATTGGAAAGCGCTGAGAATCAGAGATAGAGCTAACATATTTAGCTAGAATATTTCCTCACAGCAAACCAAGGACAAATTAAAATCATTTTGTGTCAACTTCACTATACCTTTCCAACTGAGTAATGTTGAGATGAAGAAATGATACAGACCTTCAGTGTTAGTACCAACATTCATACACTGGCTTCCATCTTCAAAGATTATTCAAGAACCATCAAGAGAACGGTGAATAAGTTTTAAAAAAGAGGGAACAGAAGAGAAGAATAACTGGTCATTTCAACTTAGAGATAAATTAGAAAAGATCCAACTCAATTGATAAAATGTTTGGCACGTGAGAGAGCAGTTTCCGCTTCGAGAATTCAAAGAGCAGTGAAAAAAGTCTTGATAGTGAAAATGTACGTGAAACGTGTAAGGGAAATTGTGACTCCAGGACAGAAAGTTAGAAAGTTAAAGAGGGCGTAGATCATCTTGAATAAATTAGAAAGTAATCCTGGAATATATATATATATATATATATATATATATATATATATATATATATATTTGAACTTAATTTCAATCCTTCATGAGCTTGCGATCCTTAGCTATGATTAATTAATGATGAATATGTCATTTTCGTTTATGATCGATTTCATCACGATTCTTCGATTAAGCTTGGAGAGTAATTATACATACTTATTGCTCAAAGTAGAGTTCAGTCGTATTACAAAATCGTCAGAGAATTTCAGTAAGGTATATTTCATTATTCTTAAGATACAACAGTTAAAATCTTAATCTAAAAATCGGACAATTTTGTTGTTACAGACGATATATATATATATATATATATATATATATATATATATATATATATATATATTAAAGACATTTTATGTTTAACATTCTTTTTTGTAGATACAAGTATTTAAGTAAATGCTCTGTTTATAATAAACAGTATTAAATAACATTTACCGGCCTGAATGTCCGAGAAATTTTCATAGAAAATATTCGTCCTTTGACAGGATTCGAACCTGCATCCTATACGGAACCGTCATTTACGCTGACGTGCCTTAATCGAACGCTCCTTTGTGGCCGAGTCGGCTAATTTTATAATTTTAAACTTAATATAGATTAAATTCAAAATTTAAAATTGGTAATTTCAAATTTTATCATATAATTTAATATTTATTAGTTAGAATGAATTCTATTTTAGCCTAACCCTAACATTAAAGAATTAAATAATTATTATAACCTTTGTCCGTTTACAAGTTTTTTGAATTCTCATATACTTTTATTTTGATTGGTTATTCCAGCTTATGTAACAGCGTTTTCCCCCAGCGAGGGGTGTTTGATTGATTTGAATCTTTTAAAACCCTTTATTCTACATTCAACACCATCACTTGATAAGACACCAGACGTGTTGAAACGAAATGGCTATTTTTGCAGTGATTTTATAATATATTTATGTTATAATTTTCGAATAAATAATTATATATATATATATGTATGTGTGTGTGTGCGTGTGTTTCGTATTTAATAATAATGCTTCCAGGCTTTTTATACATGTATATGATGTTATTATATTTGTATTATCATCGAGTATGTTACAGATAGAGTTTGGTAGATCTTTATGTGTATTTAAATGATGCCGAAATGGGCTATGGTCAGAGATGTAATGTGAGTCTTCTTGCAAAGCATGTTGTAGTATATCCAATATAAATGTTTACAAATTTGGATTGGCTTCTTAAGAGACATGTAGATTCGTTTGGTTCTCTGCCTCAATGTGCTGACCATGTTTGGAAAATAAAACATTCCAATAATTCTATATACATACACAAAACAAAGCATATATTCAGATATATTCAGTTAAAAGTAAAATAAAATTCATCCTTGATAATGGCTAAGAGTATAGCCGAAAGCGCTTGGAAATCATTCCGACAATTTTTAATATAATTTATGTCAGGAAAAGAAAAATACGAACAGATGAGAAATTATATAAAAACACAACCACCACACTTTGTCAGTCGTTTTCAACGAAACTTCCATAAAAGAGGGAACGCCGCCACATATATATATATATATATATATATATATATATATATATATATATATATATATAAAGAAGAAAACCTTAAAGATTCATTTCAGTTATAATTTATTTCGTGAATATCTATATATTCATGTCTTCAGACTGAAACCTTTTAGTAAATGCATTTATTTTTTATATATATATATATATATATATATATATATATATATATATATATATATATATATATATATATATATTCACGAAATAAATTATAAATGAATCTTTGGGGTTTTCTTCTTCCTTATTATTATTATCAATATAATGTTCTGTAATCTAGTTGGAGCTCTCCTTGGATTAATATTCTTCTTGGAATTATCCCTACCAGTCACAAATTGGCAATATTTATACCCCCCCCACACATATATATATTCTTATTATACGTTATTTTTATGAATACAAAGTATTTAAGTAAATGCTCTGTTTTTTAGTTGAACAGTATTAATTATATTTTCCTCATATTAACTGCAGAATTTCCATTAAAAAGTTAAAGTTATGAAACCATGCCATTTGCATTTCTAGACGTATCATTTTTATTCTCCCAAAAATTGTTAAACCAATATTTGCTTGCACAAAGAGAATTCTTCATCCTATACAAATTCTTTATATGGGACGTTCGCATTCTGACCAAGAGACCCGAGTACGAATCTTACCATGGTCGATTTGTCAGGAAGAAGACAATACCACCGGTTGACCAAGTCTTGAGAGTGAAATTGGGTAGACGATACCCTGGGGTGCGTCGATACCCTGTGCTGGAACGAAGTCACAAGGGCTTGAGCACATCGGCTTTGTTGATCACGCTAAATAACACCCCAGAAACTGTAACTAAGATCTGCGCATCATAATTGCAATATAAACCACAGATGGTCTCTGTGGGCGTTAAATAAACACAAATGCGCCTGAGCCAGCGTCTGCAATAGGGATTGGCTAACCGCCCTAGTAGACGGGTACCCTCGAATACAAGTGGCCAGCTATATATATTAACTGTTTAGGCTTCAAGTTTAATAATCCGTAAAAAAAGCAAATCTACTAATATATTCATTACTCTGTCAACTACTAACACTCCTAATATTCGTAGATAGACGCGGACCGTTGACCTGCGCCAGTCATAGATCCTTAAACTTTATCATTTGATGTCTATTGACGAGTGAGTTAGGAATGGCAAATAGCAAATAAAAATGGCAGTTGGTAAATCTGTTTGATGAAGCGAGAACTTCCCGACGGACCACATTCGCCGCGACACCTCACCCTACGATGTATGAGAGTCAGGATACTCAGTAACTACGAACCGATAGACAGACAACCTATGATTTGATAGTGGTGAAGGTTTTGTGCAAAACCAACCACACTTTTAGACGTGCCACAATGATACCGAAATGACCCTCTTGAATTCAGAGTTGATCTTCTCTTAGACCAGCTAACATCCAAGGCTATAGACTCGGCCAGTCTTGCTAATAACTTGATTCATACGTTTCCAAAGGGTATTAGCTCATAAATGAATGTAACTGGAATTCGAACTCGACTCTCCGATTCCTCAACCCGAGTCGCTAACCATTACTATTACTTCTACTATTATTACAATTAGGTTGGTGCAAAAATAATGACGTAATAATGTAATTTTTTGACGTATTTTTAAACGTCAAAAAACGACATTCTTACGTCATTATTTTTGCACCAACCTAATACAAAATTGTATACATCTACTACTACTACTACTACTAATAATAATAATAATAATATCAATAATAATACACTAAATATACTCTTTCGATTTTTACTACAACCTCTTTTATATTATAACATATTTCTCAGTGTTTGTCTCTCAATTCCGCACTTTGGTTCAATCAAAATAAATGCTTCCTCTATTTATTCTTCTCTTTATTTCGAAAGCTTTTCACTTGTCTCCCATTGTGACTGTGTTTCTTCTATTTCTCTGTGTCATTTTTTCAATATTTATTATTGCCATTCACTTCCAACACTCCCTCTTATATTATTAATAAATGCTCCCTCGCAAACGGACACACACACAACCCTCCCTCCTCAACCCTATCCATGATTTTCATTGGTCAACCAAGGAGAACAACGAACAACTGAACTGAAAGATGAGTGTAATATTGTTTCAAATATGCTTCCTCGTAACGGTATTGTTATTCTAGACGATAATGGTGGCCAATTTAGGTTGATACTGTAATTCCCCGGATGTATTTATCGCCATATTTAGAAAATAAATTTTTAAATTGTTAGTTGATCGAATTTAAGTTTTCCGAAGTTATTAAAAGAAAATTTACTCTTATGTTTGGTGACTTTTACAAGCATCGGGTTTTTGTTTTTTTTTACAGGTGTCTTTCGTTTACCTGCAGTTTTTTAACTGTATTTTTGTTCACCTGCATCTTTCTTCTTTTGCCTAAATATTTCATTTTTTACCTGTATCTTTTTTAAATGCATTTTTCTTTTTTAAGTACTTCTTTTTTTACCTGCAATTTTTTACCTACATCTTTTTTCCTGCACTTTTCTTTATTTAAGTGCTTCTGTTTTTAGTTGCATCTTTTTTAACCTGCATCTTTTTAACCTGCAGCTTTTTTAACCTGCATCTTTTTAACTTGCATCTTTTTAAGCTGCATCTTTTTGAACCTGCATCTTTTTGAACCTGCATCTTTTTAACCTGCATCTTTTTAACCTGCATCTTTTTAACCTGCATCTTTTTAAACTGCATCTTTTTTAACCTGCATCTTTTTTAGCTGCATCTTTTTTAACCTGCATCTTTTTAACCTGCATCTTTTTTAACCTGCATCTTTTTTAGCTGGATCTTTTTTAACCTGCATCTTTTTTAACCTGTATCTTTTTTACCTGCATCTTTTTTTTACCTGCATCTTTTTTACCTGCATCTTTTTTTACCAGCATATGTTTTTTACCTACATCATTTTTTACCTGCATTTTTCTTTTTTACCTTCATCTTTTTTTAACTGCATCTTTGTTACCTGCATCTTTCTTTTTTATGTGCATCTTTTTTTACCCGTATCATTTTACCTGCATTTTATTTTACCTGCAAAGTTTTTTACCTAGAAAATTTTTTTACATGCATCTTTCTTTTTAAGTGCATCTTTTTTCACCTGCGTCTTTTTTTACTTGCAACTTTGTTTACCTACATCGTTTTTACCTGCATCTCTTTTTGAATGTGCATCATATTTTTATCTGCTTTTCTTATTTTTACTTTTCTTTATTTTACCTGCACTTTTTTTTTAACTGCATCTTTTTTTCATCATTACACCCACTCAAGGCGATAATGCCACTAGGACGCAAGGGATTATTCCGAAGGAAAGACAGAGTGAAAAACTTTAGTAAGGAGAAAAGCAAATACAAAACAGGATTCAGGAAGACTGAAGATGGCGATTGGCGTTACACTTAAATTTCTGAAGATAGTGGGCGACAGGAACGCAAGAAACCGGAACAGAGTTCCAAAGACTAGAAATACAAGAAAAGAAACTGTTAGCATAAAACTTATGGTTACATGTAGATAATTCAAAAGTAAAACTGTGAGACCTAATTGTCAATCTAGTAGTACGTTTAAAATTTATGCGGCTGCATTTCCCAGGAGAACAGCTTATTAGAACAACTGCGAAATGATGAGACCTAACTGCCAATCTAGTACTGCGCTTAAATGCGTAAAGTCTAGGTACCATAGAGCAAAGTTCATCAGAACAATTTCCATAAAAATATTTATTGTAAACTCTCAGGGAAACCACGTCACAGCGGTGGATTGAAGCGAAGATGCCAGGTTAGCACCGATTATATTGCAGATCCTTATTTGGATTCTTTCGAGAATATTGAGATATATACCATGGGCACCAGACCAGATATAGAAGCACTATTAAATGTACGACTGAATGTCAGATTTATAGGGTAAAATGAATTCTGACATGTATAACTTCATGAATTCAAGCGTCCTACGAGGCTGCCATCCCGCTCTCACCCTTTCACTATTGAAACTGTTAAATGTAGGCGTCCCCTCTGCTCCAATAGCTTCATATCTTGCACCTCTCGCCTGTGAAACTCTCTTCCCTTTTCCTGTTTCCCTGATAGCTATAATCTCCAACTATTCAAATGTAATGTCAATCGACATCTCCAGTTGCCTTGATCTATCCACTATCCTTCTCCTCATCACTCCTATCTGCTCTCGCTCAAAATCCTCTGTAACCCCTTGCGTGCTACTGGCTTCCCGCCTTGCTTGGGGTGAAACGTTTAAAAAAAAATCTCTTCGAGTTACATATGATATCCGTTTTAGTTCCTTGTTCTTTGGTGATTCTCCAGTGCCAGGCTAGAATGTTTGAAAATGGATGGTCCTTGCGAAGCGAAAACCTACAGGCTTCATTCGCTGGAGACCACTTATAACCATTGATCTACACAGTTAAAAGTTTAGATATTTCATATGAATGTCTCGATCTAACCTGAACATGATACCAGATTTTAGGTTCATTTTTTTGGTTTTGTAGCAACATGCAGTATTAAGCGAAACTACCTACCGTGCAGAATATTCCATGTTCAATGTCCTCATCTCCTGCGGAGTTGACACTGTACTGACTCTGAAAGAAAGAACGATGAGACAAGGCATTGAAGGAAAACGCGAAGAAAGGAATGTAAAAGAAGATAGAAGCCATAGTTGTAAGCAAAAATGGCAACTCCATTTGGGGACAATGTAATGTCACTCAGTTATTTGCTTTGCGTGATAAACGTTTAAGCGATCATGTATCTTTCGATGCATGACTGACGAGGCAGATTCTTTTAAGCCGCAGTATGTTGTCATTTCTTTCTGCAGTAGACCAGTTGCCATCCGAGGCTATAGAACCCGCTCTGTCCTGATATTTACCCATAGTTGAGAGGAGTAAAAGAGGATTCATACCATTCCTAAGGGTATCAAACACATAAGTGAATATCAGCCAGTTATTTGCTTTGCGTGATACACGCTTAGGCGATCATGTATCTTTCGATACATAACTGACGAGGCAGATTTTTTCCCGCAGTTGGTTGTCATTTCTTTCTGCAGTAGACCAGTTGCCATACAAGGCTACAGAACCCTGATATTTACCCATAGCTGAGAAGAGAAAAAGAGGATTCATACCTTTCCCAAGGGTATTAAACACATAAGTGAATATCAGTCAGTTATGTGCTATGCGTGATAAACGCTTAGGCGATCATGTATCTTTCGATACATAAATGACGAGGCAGATTTTTTTTTCCGCAGTAGGTGGCCATTTCTTTCTGTGGTAGACCAGTTGCCATCCGAAGCTATAGAACCCGGTCTCCGCTATTTACCTATAGCTGAGAGGAGAAAAAGAGAATTCATACCTTTTCCAAGGGTATTAGCACGTAAGTGAATGCAATGGATTTGACTGGAGTTCGAACTCGGCTCTCCTATTCCTCAATTCAAGTCGCTATCCATTACCCCACAATTTAAAAACCAAACAGATTCGGCGACTGTGACAGATATATCCGATGGCGTAATGGAATATCGAAAGATGTCTTCTAGAAACCAAGCAAAGTATTGAAAGACAGGGAAACGTCGTAAGAAACAAGGAAAAGTGTACTGAATTGTTATGTAATATCTAATCAATATGGAAATGAATAATGGACAATCTCCTAATAGAGGAAGAAGAGGCGTGAAGAGACAGTTTCGTGGATGTACCAATGAACACGGAGAATACTATGGGTAGAGTATGTGTAACGAGGAAGCCATTTTTTACTAGAATAGGAGCTACAAGGATACCGAAATTATAATCAGAAGGGGATCTTGGGATACCTAATGAGGAAAGAAGGCTCCTAGAAATTAGCACATGCTGAAAAAATGAAAAGTGTAAAGAGAAAAGACATGCTGAAAAAATGAAAGAGTTAAAGAGTTTTAGTGGATCGAGAGCAGAATAGGGATATATGATAAAGAAGAAAAGTTATTTAAAGTAACTAAAGACAGGAAGTTGTGGAGAGACATAATCGTCTACGTCCGAGAAACACATGCTATGCAAAGGAAGATGATGATTTTAAAAAAAATCAGCATAAATCAGAAGTTTTCAAGAAAAAAAAGAGTTTCCAATGAAACTTGAACCTCTCTCCTGGATGTCCATCTGTCATTAATTTTATTAAATAGATAATGACTCATCCCAATGTTACCGAATGTTACTGTAAAAACATTCTATTGTTCCTGCATAATTACTTTCTTTTATATAACAGCCATCTTTCTGCCAGCCTTTCTCTGCTTTTCCTTACAAAGGCCGTTTTCATACGATAGCACAAAGCCCTTTTTTCCCGCCAAAAATATAGACGTGGCGGCCATTTCGCTTCAGTAGGTAACAAAGCCCGAACGAGCTGCATTAATAGTTAACTCATACCCACCTACCGACAATACCAGGCTGGCCCAAAACAAACACCTATGCACATTAAAGCATATTCTGTACGGTATCAAAAGCCATATTTTACTTATTAATTACAGTCATATTAATAAGTACTTTTACTATTCAGAAAATACAAAAAAAAGTCTTCGAACAACCGTTAGTCGGGATTGAGAGATACGCTTAAACACTGAGCAAAAGCAGACAATGAAAGCCAACAGTTGTACTGTTATTTTCTTTCTTTTTTGTTTTTGTTTTGAACATTGTTAATAATAAATACGCCTTAGCGGCCCATTTAATGAGGCACTTACGGTAGAGTAATAGCTATTAAGCTGGTTTACTCAAATATTGTCAGGGAGTTCATATCTCATTGGTTATTTAACCACTACAATATTGTGCTCGACCAACTTGTATCAGTGATCTAAACAAGAACAGACCAATTGGTCTTTATGGATGCTCGGGTAATGTAATAGTTAACGATGCTGGAAGAGAAATCAATAGGCTGAGTTCGAATTCCGTCCATGTTCATTGCATTCACTTTCACGGAAAGAAATTGGGAAATATGTAACTGGTTTCAGGGTGGATAGGGCTATTTAGCCTTGGTTGGCAACCAGTCGACAAAAACACCGAACTTCCAGCAGGCTGGGCTGCCCGTGAGGATGTGCCGGCAAAAACGGATATTTTCTAAACAATGAAATTTTCAACACCATTTTATTGAATTGGAATTTTAACTAATAACATCTTCAATATGATTTCCATTTATAAAATAAATAGAGAACACTTTTGTTTTTGAGGCGTTAAAGTTAACCAGCCAATTCCTGCCCCGATTCACAACCGATTGGAGGTCCTTTTCGAGACGAACGGCCAGGTTAGTTTTGTCAGCGACACTAGATTTAAAGATTGATGCGTAGGCAAAATTCACGTGAACTCGATGAAATAACTCTACAGTGCCGTCAATTTTAGCACATTCACTCTTTGTGCATTCAATCAAGTGTGCTGCATCTGTGATTTTCATTAAGTACACCTTTAGCATACTCCAGACAAAAGAAATCAATTCTTTCTTCTTTTGAAAAAGAAACACGTTTAATCTACGGATGTAAAAAAAAATAGTTTAGCTGAATTATGCGCGCGTTGTTACGTGTCACACATTGTATTGTAAGAAAATAATTATTGATCCTAAATTATTGCTACAGTTTGTGGAGAAAAATTATGTATTTCAATATTACACAATGATCTTACCAATGTGACCTCCATCTTCTGGATTTCTCCTTCTATATTTTGGATAGGAGTCATTCCCTTGTTCAAATTTAAATTTAATTTAAATCAAAGGAAAAAAAGAATTGTAAGTGGGGAGTGCAACCGGGGAGAATCCGTTTATCAAAATGAAATATACTTGTCGAAGTATCTTAGGAGTTATTCCCATGTACAAATTTAAATTTAATTTATATCAAAGATAAAAATTTTCAGTCGGGGTGCTCCGCTCCTCGGGGACTCCCTTTGATCAAAATGAAATATACTTATTCAAGTACGAAAGGTGTCATGTCCTTGTTCAAATTTAAATTTAATTTATATCAGAGGGAAAATTTTTCGGTGTGTGTGTGTGAGGGGGGGGTCCACTCCAGGGTACCCCTTTTGATCAAAATGAAATATACTTATCTAAGTATCCTAGAAGTCATTCCCTTGTTCAAATTTAAATTTAATTTATATCAAATGGGAAAAATATATATATATATATATATATATATGAGATTTCCTATATATTCAGGCATTACGGACACCCTGTAATTACGTGAAAGTTTTGTGAATTGTGTAATCTGCCGCAGTTGGAGATAGCATTCTTTACCCTCACCCACCACCACCAATTTCTGTCTTTGCGATTCATACCTTTAAACAGGTACGAAATTGAGAAAAGAGAAACGGCTTTAGACGGAATTCGAACTCATTTCCCTGATTCGGTTTTTAAAGCCGGTAACCATCGCGTCATCACTCTTTCTTTCTTGATTGTTTGCCATTATTTTGTTGTTTTTTATGAGTTTATCTAGGATAGACACTTGAACTCAAAAGTAGTCGACACGTGGAATATTTTTTCTTAGTTTAAGAAACAGTCATTCCAAATTCCTTTAATATATTTTTTAGCGAAGTGGACCTGCCGATTAATGATGGTACGAATCTTTTACATTTGACATGACATTTTAATTACACTCCTGATTCCGTCATTTACGCTCGGTCAGTCTGTGACGCTAACGGCCTCGCCCCCTCGTCTGAAACCTGATTCTTACATTCTCGCATGCGGTGTGTGAGAGACTGGCCCCAGCATTTTAGTGTTGTCTATATATCAATCTGCCTAGCGATTTTTCTCGCGCGCACACATTAGGGGGCAGCTTTTCTTGCCTACAGATGTTTCCATCTAGGCTCACCACCGAAAATGAATTAATCGCTGACCCCCAGTCCTGACTAGACCATCTCACTTCATCTTTGTATCAGGCTTACTTCGTTGGTCTGGTGTGAAAATTTGAATAAAAATATAAATAAGTGCATATCTTTAATTTGTAAAATAAAATTATATATCTATTTTTTTACGTTTATTGTTCCCAAGGTTTATGCGGCATACATGTTTGAAGGTTACTGAATAGAATTTTTTATAGTCCTTAGAACCGTAGATTTTAATGATATATAGGATAGATAAATGTTGTCCCTATTGATCAGGGTAGCATTCTCTGGAGTCTGTCACACAGAACCGCAAGGCTTGATAAGATTTTCGAATGGTACGTTTTCCTTATAAATGGAATGGAAGGGAAATAAAGATATCAGTTCATCTCTGCATCAGGCTTCCTTTGTTGGCCTGGTTTGAAATTCCGGAATAATAACACATGTCCTTTCTGAACGCTGCCACTGATTCCTTTTCCTTATTATCTGGGAAACGACATGCGCTCTTGGGAAAGATTGTGGAGTAGTTCCCCACTGACTTTTCTACAGCTTAGAAACGAAAGTTTTCTTACTCTCAGATTGGTTGCAACCAAAAGCTAGACAACACAGTATACTCTGATATTTAACCCACAGCAAGGGGTAAGATTAGAATATACGGAATTACGCCTTCCCAAGGACGTTTGTGTGAAAATGAATGCAACGGACCTGGACGAAATTTGAACCCGGTCCGTCGATTCTGTCCGCACGTTCATTTACTAAGCATTGATAAAACATTTTAATGTGGGAACTGATGACTCCTGCTCAAGCAATAAACCGTACAAAATTAAACTAACTGCAGGAGAATAGCATCAGAAACGCCGAACAAGAAAATAGGAAGGGGTTATATCCAGACCCCATGTTGGAGATACACGCATAACCCATTCGTTTATCCCCAATAAAAAAAAGGAAGATCCTCCGGTATGTGTGGTATTCCAAGAGCCATTCACCATAAAACATATAATGACAAACTGCAGCCATTTTAATTCAACCTGCTTAAATTACGATCAAACAAGAAATTTTAAAGAACTTTTTTCAAAATACAGATTCATCATACTTATTTCAGTCCCTTGGATGAATTAAACTGATTAAAAAAAATAGGATGAAAAAAGAAAAGAAAAAGATAACATGCAGCAGTCTTACTATTTAAAATAAATCTTTTTGACGGTTTAAGCACAAGACAACACTAGTTCAGACCTTTACAAGTAGGACCCACCAAGCCAGAAACACAGGTTCGAATCAGCCTCATTTCTTCGTATTCCATTAGTAAGGAGGAAGTTACACGTAGACAGCAAAGCTCTACATTGTGGATGCTTCTCCCGATCACTACAATCTTAATCACTTCAACTCTAGGGTAAACTGTTTTCTATCCTACATATCCTCATAATATTCAGTTGCAGAACTTATGGAACTTCTAGCCAAACAATAATCTGCACAAAATTAAACCTGCTCTAGAAGAATGGCATCAGAATCATCAAACTAGAAGAGAAGAAGTGGTTATGTTCTGGCTCTATATTGGACATACAACCATAACCTATTATAACCTATTCTTATATAAACCATTTATAACCCATTTTATATGTATAACCATTATATTTATAACTCATTTTATATTTATAACCATTATATTTATAACCCATTTTATATTTATAGCCTTTATATTTATAACTTATTTTATATTTATAACCCTTATATTTATAACCCATGCTATATTTATAGCCATTATATTTATAACCCATTTTATATTTATAACCATTATATTTATAACCCATTTTATATTTATAACCCATTCTTATATCCCAAAAAAGGGAAGATCCACCTGTAAGTGTGGCATACCAAGAGCTATACCCCATAAAACATATACTGACAAACTTCAGCAATTTTAATTCAACCCTCTTAAAATAATAATTTGTTGGTCTGGTGTGAAAATTTGAATAAATATATAAATAAATGCATATATTTAATTTGTAAGGACATTTGTGCGAAAATGAATGGGCCAGGACGAAATTTGAACTCTGTACGTCGATTCTACCCGCACGTCCATTTATTAATCATTGGTAAAACATTTTAATATGTGAACTGATAACTCCTGCCATGGAAATAAATCGTAAAGCAACTATAACAGAATGTCATCAGAAATCCCGATCAAGAAAAGTGGAAGTGATTATATCCAGGCTCCTTATTGGAGATGCTACCATAACTCATTCGTTTATCCTAAAAAGGGGAAGATCCTAAGGTATGTGTGGCATGCTGAGAGACATCGTTGCATTTTATTCAGTATGGGTTTTAACACATACTGATAAACTGCAACAATTTTAATTCAACCCGATTATATTACTAGTAAACAAGAAACTTAAAAGAGCTTTTTTTCAAAATATGAATTCATCATACATATTGTTATAAAGGAATAAAGGGTCGATGCCGACACTTGAGATTGAACATAGATCGCCAGTGAACAAACACGGACACAGGTTCGAATCATCCTCAAAAGAGAAATTATTTTAGGGATTTCAGGGTAACGTATTGGAAATTCTTGTAATCCTTTTTTAAATTGTGAATAAGTGTGTGGGAATATTGATTGTGGTTAAAAGCCATGGGAATCCGATTTACAATTTAAAAAAGGATTACAAGAACCTCCAGTTAGACAAAAAGATCAAAGACATTTTCGATAAACCACCCATAAATGCAAAGAAACAATCACCTAACCTATCAGCTATCCTCCTATATTTTTTTTTATTTAAGACATTCTCTAAAACTAATATAAATAAAACTAATGTAATGCAATATTTATCATTTACCAATTTATAAAGAAATAAATATGAAAATTTTTTCATAAATTTTTAAACATTTACTAAATTATTAAAATATGTGAACCACCTATAAGGAAATATTTATTACTTATTTTATTAAGTTCGAGTGGATCAGCAATTAGACGATTTTATGTCAACCATTCCAATAAACAATATGATAGTGTAAATAAACAATTTAATAAATAAATAGTGTTTATTATTTTTGCTGTGAATTCTCTTGAGCAAAGAAAATGTATAAAAAATCACTTTCATATGTTGAGGATTTATTACAATTCTAATCATTGCTTTTTAAAAGAATAAATAAAGAATAAACATTTCTGAGGTGGGAAGGTAATTAAATAATAGCGGTGTCAATGGAAAGACCTTTCTTTTGACCTACCATTTTTTTTTTTGCGGGTACGATTGTTCAAGTTTGTTCTAAATAGTTTGAAGGATCTTGTGGCGGGGAGTGGGGAATTGCCATCCTGCAATCTATTTTCACGGACGCATCATGGTAGGCTTATCACTACTCTATTGCTGTTTCCATGGGACGGTTCAAATATGCCCCCACATTTAATTCCACCAGTTACAGCTAGAACTGGTCGGGCCACTTCCACGGAACTGAATCATATATTATTTTCTCTGAGTAACTGTTGTAACCTTGAAATGGTTACTGAATGAGGAATAACCAAAACGGAGGTAGGAAATGAAATGGTAATCTTTATAGCATAAACAAAATACAATACTCGCCAGCGCCGTGAACTAGGTAAACCACTGCTAGTGGTGGACTACTTATACAGCATATTACCTCCACTTACAATAGTGTCTAACGTATTTATGAGGATTGGGAGATGCTCATTAGTGTCCATAGGTATGGTATATAACAAATCTGTTTTTAGATTTACTATGCACAGAATCAATGTTTTTTCCTTTTCGGGTCAATATCTCATCCTCGTCGCCAAAATGGTGTAACCTAGAAAAGGTTACTGAATGAGGAATAACTAAAACGGGGGTTGGAAATGAAATGGTAATCTTTATAACATCAACAAAATAAAATACTCGTCAACGCCGTGAAGTAGGTAAACCACTGCTATTGGTGGACTACTTATACAGCATATTACCACCACTTAGAATTGTGTCCAACGTATTTATGAGAATTGGGAGATATCCATTAGCGTTCTTAGGCACGGTATATAACAGTAACAAATATAAGTTCGATACAGTTTTTCTTTCATTTTCACCAAGAACTGCTACTTTGCGGGACAGGCTCCCGTGTTGTTGCTTCCCTGAAGACTTCAAACTTGGCATTTTCAAGTCAAAGAACATTCGCCATAATTTTATACTTTCACGGTAAAGGAATGTTTTTAAGATATATCATTTGTAGATCATATAATATATTGTTGTTAATTTTACTATAAAAAATGTATTTTTTTATATTTATTTATTATTGCAATGATTGTCATTTTGGTATAAAAATATATCTTTGGTCATTTTATTATAAAAATGTATTGATTTTTGATTGGGAGTTCACTATATTCCCATAGCTGGGACCCTAACAGGTACTACCACCCCAGGCCATACATGGGAACAACTGCAGTGAAGAGGTGGTTGCATGCTCCTCAAAACCTCCAATCTCTCGATCGGAGGCCTTGCTGTCGGGTATAGTTTATTGTCATTCACGGTGATATGTAAATGACTGCTTAATTAGCATAGCTGAAGCATATAGAGACTATATAAGTACCCAGGAAGTAAGGGTAGATTAGCTCTCGGCATGCACGTAATGTTTGCTGCCCGACAAAGGGGTTCACTGCTCTGCCAATACTCAAGCCTGGATACTATATCAAAATGATATCAGTATACAAATTCTTACAATGATGAACAATATTTCCTGTCTGAATTTCTGGGATGTGGAGTTATCATTATATAAAAGGATGGTAGACTTATCAATATGTAAAATAGATTCTGGCAAGAAAAATTGTCTATCACGGCACAGTGAATCAACTGTCCTAGCAACAGGCCTAGCGTCATCTTTCATCCTTAGAAGGATTAATTTCTAACCGACTTCTCTTCCTTTCATACCACACTGCTCATTAAGCATTCTCTTTTTCTGTAAACCTCTATATTGAGTGACTTTCGAGCCTTGAGTCGGTTGGACGTATCAAAGAAATATACTTTTGTTTACGAGCGGCAGACGAGATCAAGTTACTCTCATTTTCCCGATACACGGCATATCTGTCCAAATCATCAGCAGAACGTCTCACTGATAAACGGGTGTCGAAGCAGCAGATGTGTGTAGTCTGTATCTATTTACTATCAGCTTACAGTTATTGAAATCATATATCTTTCACGTGATATTCTACCCGACAAACGTTGTCATTGTTGAGGGTACCCGAGAGTACCCAACCAGCCTGTGTTATAATTTGTAAGTTCTACTCGAGATTTTGTTGTCAAAAGTGACGTTGGTTTGATTTGTTTTGTTTTGTTTTACGGCATAAAGGATTATTTAATACCGACAAGATTTTTATTGCTGTTAATATTTTTTTTCCAGAAATGTATTGCCACCACTGGCAATATTTTTTTCAAAAATATATTAATGGTACAAAATTTTCCAAAAAAGTATTGCTGCTATTAAAACCTATTTTTAGCGTCTTGCGTATGAAGATAAACTACATTCGCATCTTTGGTAAGACGATAAACTACATCCAACAGCAAGACCTTTGATCAAGAGATCTTGAGGGGCATAGAACCACCTCTTAATTGCTAGTGTTCCCAGGTCCACCCTGAACCGGGGTGGTAGCACCTGTTAGGGTCCCATCTATGGGCAAATAGTTAACACCAATCTGGGGTCAAAACATGAAAATATAAAAATAAATTTTAATAGCAGCAATAAATTTTTGTAAAAAATTATTACCAGCAACGAAAAAATAGGTTTTAATACAAGAAATACTTTGTAAAAAATGATTAACAGCAATAAATTCTTGAAGAAAAATTATTACCAGCAATGCATTATTAACAGGTATACATTTTTGAAAAAAAATTACCAGCTGCACATTTTAAAAAAATATTACCAGCAATAAAAATCTTGTCGGCATTAAATAACCCATTGAGGTTGATATGCCGTAAAACAAACCAAACCAAAACCAAACCATACCAAAACCTATTTTTATACTTTTATAGAGGTTTGACCCATTGGAGGGGGGGTAATTATTTACCCATAGTTGGGACTCTGACAGGTGCTACCACCCCGGGTCAGGGTGGACCTGGGAACACCAGCAATTAAGAGGTGGTTCCACGCTCCTGGAAACCTCCTGATCAGAGGCCTTGCTGTTGGATGTAGTTTATCGTCTTACCCAGGACGGGGATGTAGTTTATCGTCCTACACAGGGCGTACTTTCGTTTGTTTTAAAACAAATAATAATTTTTCAGTATTAACGGTCTTGAAAAAATATTATATATATATCATAATTTGTTTATAATATATTAGAGTTTTCAGTCAGTAATTACCTCTTACCAGAAATGTAAGTTAATATTTTTCTCTTTTGACATTTTAGCAAATTCAACCATAGCAAGACAATAAAGCCACTAAGATGCAAGGGGTTACTGAATGTGAGAGAATATTGAGAAAAAACATCTAATTTTCTTTGCTCAAGAGAATTCGCAGCAAAAATAATAAACACTATTTATTTATTAGAGTGTTTATTTACACTATTTATCATATTGTTTATTGGAATGGTTGACATAAAATCGTCTAATTGCTGATCCATTCGAACTTAATAAAATAAGTAATAAATATTTCCTTATAGGTGTTCACATATTTTTATAATAGTCAGTCAGTTATGTGCCATACGTGATACACGCTTATCTTTCGATACATGACTGACGAGGCAGATTTTTTCCGCAGTAAATTGCGATTTCTTTCTGCGTTAGACCAGATTCCATCCAAGGATAGAGAACCCGGTCTGTCCTGTTATTTACCAATAGCTGGGAGGAGAAGAAGAGGATTCATACCCTTCCCAGGGGTATTAGCACGTAATGGATTCGACTGGAAATTGAACTCGGCTCTCCGATTCCTCAATCCGAGCCTCTATCCATTACACCATCGTATCTCCTATTAAGGAGAGACATCAATAAAAGAAGAGGAATAAAGAAGACAGTAGATAATGATTGACATTGAATCTAAATTTTCAAAGAGCAACGTTGACTGACAAATAAGAAGCGGGAAGAAAGTTCCACACTCTGGAAGTGCGATAGAAGAAACTGTTAGCATAGAACTTACGGATTCATCTATCTATTTCAACTGCGGCCAGTTTACGGCGAATAACATTGGAGAACCGGCTTTGGATTTTATCATGAATCTCTACATATACAGCAGGAGCACAAGACCAGATGTGGCAGTAATATTAGAATGGCAGACTTATAAATATGTAAAATAAATTCTGGCAAGAAAAATTGTCTAGCACGGCACAGTGAATCAACTTTCCTAGCAGCTGACCTAGCAATTGATTCAATATAATGTTGCCACTTCACGTTACCAACGAAATATAGACAGATACTGAAGGGCCGAAACGTTGTAATAAATATGGCGACAAAGATGAGGACAATAGTCCTCATAAGGTAAATAATGTACAATTATCAATATGTATTTATTTCTATATTTCCTGTCTCATCTGTAGTGGAAAGGTAGATAAATCAGCTTAACTTAGTAAATTTATGAGTAATTACTTCCCTTAGTCATGTTAATAATAAAATATTTATCTGCACTTAAACAAAATTACTTCTCTAACAATAATAAATAATGTACATAATACCTCGTCTCAGATAGATGGACAGATACAGATATTTAGCTGTTTGAATTTTAATATATACTAAATTATATATACTATATATTACTATATTATATACACTGTAGAACAATTGTTTATTGATCTTGACTTGTATAAAAATACGTATGCTGTTAGCAGACTGAATGATTTTAAAACCCTAAGTCGGCACATAGTAATCAAAGGGTTACCGACCCTTGATTTAGAGTATATTTATCACATATCGGGCATAGCATTAAAAAAGATACTTAAGCATATTTAAATATACAATCTAATGGCTTAAAAGCAAATGTTTATTTCGGGAGATTTCTTTATTATTTTCAAATTTAATTACTAATTTTTCCTTATTAAAATTTAGATAGATAGATATGAACAGTTAGGTAGATAATGACCTAGTTGAGATAGATAGATAGATAGATAGATAGATATGAACAGTTAGGTAGATAATGACCTGGTTGAGATAGATAGATAGATAGATAGATAGATAGATAGATAGATAGATAGATAGATAGATAGATATGAACAGTTAATGACCTGGTTGAGATAGATAGATAGATAGATAGATAGATAGATAGATATAAACACAGTAAAAAGGGAAGAAGGAAAGAATAATATATTTCCTGCCTTGTTTTATCTATCATCTGAGATTAGGGCTGATTTCAAGATGGCGGCTATAATCATGCATAATTTTAAATAATATTTCATCTCAATGTTTCTAAATCTCTAAACTTTATGACACTGGGATCTAAGAGATGTCAATAATTAAACCCTTTTTTGTAAATGACTGAAACCAATCGAGATTTACTTTCTTTATAGAGGCCATGTTTTTTTCCAATTCATTTTATTCTTAAATTGGAAAGGAAACAGAGGTCCCGACACATCGAGCGTCCTTTTGCGGATTTGACTCCAAACTCAATCAATGCAGTAATCATTCTACGTTAATAATGTTTTGATTCAACTGCATTTTAATTCCTAGTTTTTTTACTCTCTCGTCTGCTCCTTCATTTTTTCTTTATTCTCATAAAAAATTCACGTTAGCATAATGGCGCCCATTTTCCTTTATTCACTCTCTGATATCCAATTTTTGTCTATTTTCTTTCTATTTTTCACCCAATATAATTTTTTTAATCATTTTATCCCAAGCAATTTCATGTATTCGGGTCACCAGTCGGGAAAAAAAAAGATCGTCGAAACAGTTGCCACAAAAAATATTTATAAAAAAAGACAGAGGAAAGCCACGTCACGTTGGTGAGAAAGTGACAGAAGTCGAAATGCCTGATCAGGACAGAAACTTCTTTGGATTTTGTCAAGAATCTTAAGAACGCGTCGGTGGTCTGAGAGCGGGCCACCAGCGGTAAACGCTACTGACATGACATCCATTAGCAGATTTGTGGCTTGCGTGTATGGAGCTTTATTCAAAATTTATATATATATATATATATATATATATATATATATATATATATATATATATATATAGTTTATGCAAACTTAAGTAATCCATATGGGTAGACCCGAGGAGGATGATATCCAGAGAGCTCAATGTAAAATTCAGAGCAGTTATGTTTGAATAAAAAACAGACCACGTTAAGATTCCATGTAATAAGCTATTTCACCATAACCCCTTTAACAGGGTTCTGGGTCATCAGACTTTACTTCCAAAAGCTGAAATGAAAAATAATATATATATATATATATATATATATATATATATATATTACCTAAGCGTTAATATCAGTTATCTATATAAAAACTTAAATAAACGAAATACAACTTCGATATAAAAAAAGACATAAATAAATAAAATAATATAAAATAAAATGTCCATAAATAAAATTAAATAAATAACTTAAAAAATAGACATGTCTATTGCTGGACTAAGTCTGTTACAGATAAAAAAAAAAAAAAATAGGACAAAATTTTTACGACGCACGTCCGTGCAGACGGGCGCAGCCGAGAGAGCGGACAAGCCTACACACACAAAAAAAAAAAACCCAAAAAACAAAGCGAATACAAAAGAAAATTTACACTAGTGCTAAATGTGTAAAAAAAAAAAGAAGAAAAATATAGGCAGAAAATTGCTGATACCCACTAGACAGGCTGGATGCTCAAGGTATCATCAATCTGCTAAGTGGCAAATTTTACTCTCATTAATCCTATATATATATATATATATATATATGTGTGTGTGTGTGTGTGTGTGTGTGTATGTGTGTGTGAGTTCTAGACTGTTTGCGTCTATGCATCACTTTGTCTTATTTGGACCATATCTATCTATTTCAGTTTGTTCGTATCTAATTATCCACATTAACATACATGTATGTGTATATCTTCTTCTGTGTGCATGTATGTTCGTTTGTGTGTGTGTGTGTATGTTCGTCTGTGTGTGTGCGCGTATATTCATCTGTGTATGTTCACCTGTGTGTGTGTGTGTGTCTATATCCGTATGTTCGTCTGTGTGTGTGTATGTTCGTCTGTGTGCGTGCGTCCGTGTGTGTGTATGTTAGTCTGTGTTTGTGCGAGTATGTTGGTCTGTGTGTGTGTTTTCATGTACGTGCGTATTTTCGTCTGTGTGTGCGCGCGTATATCCCTCTGTGTGTGTGTGTGCGTGCCTGTTTGTTCGTCTCTGTGTGTCTGTGTGCGTATGTTGGTCTATCTTTGTGTATGTGTATGTTTGTATGTGTGTGTTGAGTATTTTCGTCTGTGTGCGCGAGCAGATTTTCGTCTGTGTGTGTGTATATTCGTTTGTGTGTGTGTATATTCGTTTGTGTGTGTGTGTGTATGTGTGCGTATGTTCGTCTGTGTCTGTGTGGGTGAGAGAGAAAGAGAGAGAGAGAGAGAGAGCGGGTTCTATTATTGTGAATGTCTCGTGGGCTGTCCAACGTTGTCGACGAAAGAATTCAAATTACTCAAATGATTCTGGTTTGAAAGAATTTGAAAGTTTCTATTTGGGTGTGGGGGGGCGAAAACTCTTTTAAAATCTCCACACAACATCAACATCAAAAATCAACATAGCAAAATGTCGGAAATCAAGTTGCGACCGAAAAAATGTTTCAAAAAAGAAAAAAACAAAACAAAAAAAAAAAGTTACAAGAAAATCGACAAATTTCTCCACCAAACTCGAACTTGGCGGGAATGCCAGCGCGGGAAAAAGAGGAAGACGAAGACGGGACAAAGATCGGACAATTAACTAATTAGATATGTCACTAATAACGGGGTAAAAAAAAAAAAACAAAAAAAGCAAAAAAACAAATAAAACAACAGTAAGGTGTATGACATCAAAAACAACAACAACAACACCAGCAGCGGCGGCGAAAACAACAACAATAAGAGTAATGAAAAGCGTTATATGAACAATAAGGGAACCGGAAGTGCGCTCAAACTAATCCAGAAGCCTTTACAATAAAAAAAAAAAATAACAATATTTGATTCCTTGGTCAGATATTTGAGTATGGGTTATCAAACTAAATAATAATAATAATTATCAATATCTGTCTATATTTCTGAGATGAGGTATTATGTACACTATTTACATTATTCGGACTATTGTCCTCATCTTTGTCGCCATATTTATCATAAAGTTTCATCCTTTCAGTATCTGTCTATATTTCTGAGATGAGGTATTATGTACACTATTTACATTATTCGGACTATTGACCTCATCTTAGTTGACATATTTATCACAACGTTTCGACTGTTCAGTATCTGTCTATATTTCTGAGATGACGTATTATGTACACTATTTACATTATTCGGACTATTGTCATCCTCTTTGTCGCCATATTTATTACAACGTTTCGACCTTTCAGTATCTGTCTATATTTCTCAGATAAGGTATTATGTACACTATTTACATTATTCGGACTATTGTCCTTATCTTCGTAGCCATATTTATTACAACAGTTTGGCCTTTCAGTATCTGTCTATATTTCTGAGATGAGGTATTATGTACACTATTTACATTATTCGGACTATTGTCCTCATCTTTGTCGGCTAAGGCAGTAGAGAACTTTCAGAGGGAAATTAACAGGAGATAACTGATAAATGACATCCATTAAAACATGGCACGTGGAACTAGAACAGTCTACCCTAGTGAGCGAAATAAAGGGTTCAATTCGACATTCCAACCAGCATAAGAAGGCCGGAGCTTACGATGGCCGAAACGATGTAATAAATATGGCGACAAAGATGAGGACAATAGTCCTAATAAGGTAAATAATGTACAATTATCAATATGTATTTATTTCTATATTTCCTGTCTCATCTGTAGTGGAAAGGTAGATAAATCAGCTTAACTTAGTAAATTTATGAGTAATTACTTCCCTTAGTCATTTTAATAATAAAATATTTATCTGCACTTAAACAAAATTACTTCTCTAACAAAATGTAACCTTTAATGAATTAATTACATTTACGCCAACGTTTGTTAGATGTAGTTGGATTTGTTTTAGTCTGTTGTGTCTTAGTCTTTAATTAGGCTTTGTTGATGCCGGCTTCGTAGTTCTGTAGCTAATCTTTTTATTCCGAGAGATATTTCCACTTTGCTGTCATATTAAATACATCATTTTTAACATGCAATGTTATAGAATGAAAACCGATTTATATAATACCAGGAATAATCAATAAATCATAGATACCCTTAATCCCTGAAAAATATAAAAGGAACGGATTAATTAACCTGTTCATTAGCCTCTATTTTAGTTGTGAATTCTTTATTCCCGCTCGATCGAATCTCAATACATTGTTTCAAGCATTTCCTTTCGTTTTACCTCTTTTGTCACGTATGGTGGCCAGTAATGTTTAAGTGTAACTCAAGACTTCAATGTTAAGATAAAACCGTATTTAATTACAACCGCAAACAAATACTTAACAAGAACAAAGAAGTAAAAGTCAACCAAAGATAATTAACCATTTCAGTGAATATCTTGTTAGTAGCGCGGCTCGGCTTAACGTCCGGTAAATCCTAAATCAAAACCCAAAACATGGACGCACAATAATTCACACTAACTCGCTTCTGCGTCTCGTATACACGAGTTTGTCGTTGCTTTGAAATTTTTCATGCAACAAAAACAGACTATCATCATTGTTTCATCTGTGTGTTGTTTGATATATTGAAATGTAATTGTCATCTTTGATAATGGCTTATGTAAGCCGAAAGCTTAGATTGGATTTAAACATGTATCAATATGGTGATTTCCTTTCGTCTTTCAATGATAATGTTATTAAGCTTATCAGACAATATGAAAAGAACTTACTTAAAATAAATCGACACAAATTTTCAATACTATTTAATGAAACATGCATTAATGAAAAATTTCTGCCTAAATATACACAATTTGTATTATATATATATATATATAGATAGATAGATAGATAGATAGATAGATAGATAATATTAGTGGTAAATATACATACATATGCAAAATATATAAATACCCATACATGTATATTTTCAGAAAAAAAATTCCAAGAGGAAGAATCCAGGTAGAACTCAATGTCTAGGACAGAGTAAGGATATAATAAAAAGGTTTAAACACTAATATTCCATATAAGTGTTTAAGCCTTTTTTATATATATATATATATATATATATATATATATATATATATATATATATATATATATAATGGTATTATCCATTAATATTGTGTTATGTTGATAGTCGTGCTTTCGTTGTTTGCGATGTGTTGGTTGATATATGCACTTAAATTTCGACAATTTCATGTTTTGTTTTTTGTTCAACTACTTTTGACCGTCTTAGTCATTATGAAGAACTGGGTGTTGTCCATATGTAGGACGGCAATATACAGGATTTTTCGGAGCATTGAAATTCGAATTATTCCCAACGCGAAGTCATCTATAACGGCTAAATGAAGCTTGACAGGACAGGAAAGCATAAATCGAATATTTATATGCATTGTTGTTGTTTTCTGTGTTTATGTTGTTGTTATTGTTATTGTTTTTATGTCCGCACGTTAAATATTTTATACCCATTGACGTCGCCTGTGGTAAGATATATTTTATTTAATGAATGTTTATTTTGCCTAGTAATAACTCTTTCGTATCTAACACATCTTGTTATCCTCTACCTTCTCAAGAGCCAGATCAGGGCTCAAATCGAGCCCTGCTGCAATATACGAACAGGAGCTGCCCAGTCTTCATTTTCCAGCTTCGATAGTCCAAAAGCGTCTCCGCGTCCTTGTGGGTGATGAATTATTTTTCACTCTAGAGCTTTCTCACTGAAAGCGCTTAGAAAAGCTAAATTAGTTAGTTCCACCAGATATAACCTTCATGCCTAGGAACCGACATGCTAAGCATATTGTAACGAACCACTCTCATTCCCTTCGTATTCCACTGGTGAGATGTAAGTTCCATTCGATCAGCTTCTTCCCACAAACCATTGCTTTTAGAAACTCTCTGACAAGAGGGTGTTTTCCCCGATTACTACAGTCTTAACTTATTCAAGTCGAGGATTAACGATTATCTTCCACAAATATCCACCTAAACTGTACTTCTTACTCTGTAACCCTTTACCTCGAGTGGCTCTCGGGCCTTATACAGGGTGAATATCACTGTAAAACAAAATATCCTAGTAGCCTGTTAAAATGCGTCTTCGGATTTCTGGTTGAAATTCCCTGTCGTCTTTATCAACAAAAAATATCCGAAAATGTGTGCTGTAACGAATCAGCCCGAAACGGGGTAAAATTAAACAGGGTAGCGTCAACTCGTGGTTGGTAGTTTTTATTATGACGCCTACTACGAGTTATCTCGTGCCGACAACATTTCGCATTTCCTGATAAATTTGCATCCGCAAATATAATGTCCTGTATTCCTTTGGATCTTGTATTTTAAATTATCTAAAGTCATTCGCTGATGGTAGAAACGAAATTTCCAAGAATTTTCAGTGGAACAAAATAAAATTGAACATCGTTACCGGAATGTATGCTCGCTCGGTATACAATATTATCAGCCATACATTGACTGTTTAAGGGACCGATCATATTTTTTCAACAGTTGCATTTGTTTTTAGAAAAAAGATTACGTTGACTTTTTTGGAAATATATTTATTTAATATAATGTTATCTTGGAATTTGTTGGATTTATTTGTTATTAACGCAACTATAACTGATCTTAACATTATTTTTGTTAAAAATTATTTTTCAGTGTCGATGAATGGTTAAAAATGTTTATTCATTAAATTTAGGAAAATTCTTTCGATATTAGCTTGAATATTACGATTAAAAGGTGGAATAAACCATATGATTTTACGCTGACGGTGTTTAGTTTATTTTTACCTTCTTTTTTTATTTCTAAATACGTTAAATTTACTTTATGATTGCTTAGTTCTAAAGCCATTATATAAAGGCTTGGACCGATTTTACATGTGAATTAGATTTAAGCGTCTAATGATTTTTTTTCTTTTTCTTTCAGATTAAGTCATTGGCAGTTTGAACTATGGAAAGATTAACAATCAAACAACGTGTTAAAGTTATCGAAGCCTATTACGAAAATGGACGTTCAAACAGAAATGCATTTCGCGGTTTTCGCGAATATTTTTGGTCAACATAATCGACCAACCGAGAGTGCAATTTAAAACGATGTAACGTTGTTGTGTAGAGGTTCAATTCCTGCGCGCGATGAAGAATAGAGGGGTCTGGATTTTCGGCCATATTCTCGTGCACTGCAGCAATGTTTTCAGCTGAATGGCGTAAACGAGCACGCAATGGTGTTTTTATATCTGCCACTAACCCAGTTTGTTTGAATTTACAAACAATTTTTCCAATTGCACTCTTGAAACTTTAACAAAGAGTTAAGTTGTTAAATCTGAAAAAAAAAAAAAAAAATCATTAGACGCTAAACTTAATTCACACTAGCAGTAGAACCCGGCATTGCCCGGGGATGTAACAGTAAGAGATAGATCAAGTATCGACCATCATAAAGACTGAAAAATAAAATTGACAAAGATTATTGTTTAAGGTTGACGGACACGCATGTCTTTTTTTCATTAGGTTTTTTTTTTTTAAGAATTGGTCAAACCCAAACTCAAACAAAAACATTGTTTTCAATCGTTATGAGTCTACTGATTGAATAGAATTTTATTATAAACTATTGTCTTGTAAATGGAATTTTTAAAGCATTCTGAATGTAAAAATAAAAGAAAAAGTGTGCAAGACAATAAGAAACACTACCTGCCAAAAAAAGTGAAGTTTTGTTGAAATCGGTTGAAAATGTAGGAAATCCGTTCCCATATATAAACGAACACACACACACACACACACACACACACACACACACACACACACACACACACACAACCTGGGTTTTATAATAAGTATAACTTGATATAAGTTGTCCCCCTTTCATTATCGCGATTAATTGTGTTTTCAAATTGATTTTGTGCAAAAACAATTGTTTTTCCAATTTTTGGCGCTGTCAGAACCACCGCAAGGTAATTTTACGTAGTCCTGTGAAGTTTTGTTGAAATCGGTTGAAAAATGTAAGAAATCCGATCCAATATATAAACGTACAGACACACACACATACACACACAACCTGGGTTTTATAATAAGTATGATTTAAAATCGGTCCAAGTTATTGGAACACCCTTTATAATGACCTGTATTCCTTTCTATCTTGTCGGCACGACCGAGAGTGAGGTAATATGATCTAGGCAACGTACGGCCTCCATATACAATCGCCCAGGTCTGCGTCCTAGGGATTTTCCTTCATTTTCACCTTCAAGAGACTGAATTTATTCACAATGATACTTTTAGTGCGAAAACGATGTGAAAATTTCTGTTGAAGCTACAAATTAACCCACGAAATATTTTCATTGCCTAATTTGGCATCAGATATTTTAATTGACCTCTAGAGGTCAACGTGTTAAGCAGATAGCGATGCATTTGTAAGTAAATTATTAGGAATAACTTCAATATCAACGAAAAATGCTAAAGCAATTTCGAAAATAAAAGTAAACAATTTCAAAGGCTTTAATAAAAAACAATTCCAATTACGTACACATATTTAAAATAAAATTATAAAAAAAAATTCTTGTCAAACGAATTCATTCTTCCCTAGGGAGAAAACATAATTTTAATTTGTAAAATGAATGTTCCTTTTATATTATTTAATTAATAATTTTAAATTGAGAACAGAAAAAAGAAAAAAAAAGATTCATCTAATTTATTAATTGATTGTAAAAATTATTTTTGTCGATAAACACTAATGCAGCATATCTATATAAATATATAAAATTCTAACCTCTGTATGTCTGTTTGTTATCGAACTCCTCCTAAGGTTTCGATGATAGACCCCCATAACCATATATATTCTGAAACTACATTACCCAGGGTACTTGGATAAGTATATTTCATTTTGATCAAACCGGGGGTGAAAAAAAAAAAAAATGAATTTTTTTTACCTTTGATTTAAATTAAATTTAAATTTAAACATGAGAAATATTCAGTGTCTGTCGATATTTCTGAGATGAGGTATCATGTATATTATTTACATTATTCGGACTATTGTCCTCATCTTTGTCGCCATATTTATCACAACGTTTCGGCCGTTGTACGCTTCGACCTTCTTCAGTTGTTTGGAATGTCGAACTGAACCCTTTATTTATCTCACTGGTGTAGACTGTTCTGGTTCCACGTGCCATGTTTAATGGATGTCAGTTATCAGTTATCTCCTGCTAATTCTCCTCTCAAAGTTCTCCACTGCCTTAACCGGGTATTGAACTCACACTTTTTGGGTCCTGTCACTGGATCTAACCAACGCCTTTATCCACTGGGCCATGTTTCCTTTTAAAATGTTCAAGTCGAAATTCCAAATACCTGACGTAAGCCGGAGCGTATAACGGCCGAAACGTCGTGAATATGACAACAAAGTTGAGGGCAACATTCCAAACAATGTAAATAGTGTAAGCAGTTACAATACCTCATCTCAGAAACTTAAACAGATCCTGAAGAAGGCTGGATCATACAACGGCCAAAACTTCATAAATATGTCAATAAAGTTAAGGACAACGTGCCGAAAGATGTAAATAGTGAAAATAGTTACAATACATCATCTCAGAAATATACAAAGATCCTGAAGAAGGCGGTGGCGTACAACGGCCGAAACCCAGAACTCTCAATACCGTGATAATCAAGCAAGAAGTTTGGATCGAAAATAAAGAAAATGCTCCCAAAGTATTTGATGTCGTTTACTATCACTCTGGAGAACTTCTTTGACGTTGGCAGGGCTTTATTCTTCACGATGATCCTTGCTGGTTAATAGATGGCCCTGGGATGAGCGCTGATACAAAAGGCAACAAAAAAATGAAACGAATCTGCATTGATTCATGTTTTGAATGGTGCAAGGCTTGGGCGATAGTGTATCGAGTGGTAAGTGCTAACTTTTTGTGGGGAATTGTTGGCTCAAACGATATTGGGAAGTACCAATACAAAAAAGATATCCAGAAGGCAATTTTTAACAAGAGCCGTTCAAAAATATGGCAAGTTAAAATGAACTCATTGAAAAGGGGAATAGAATGAAAAAAAGAGAAGAGGAAATGCTGATAGACAGATTACACTTTCAATGTTAATAAAGACAATGGTGGAAAGGATAGACAACAACAAAACAACAACAAAAGAAAGAAAGAAAGCGAGAAAGAAAGAAAGAAAACAGGAAGAAAAAAAGAAATGTGTAGAAGAAGAAGATTATGAAAAAGATGGTGGACACCGAGAAGAAAGAAAGAAAAAAAAACAGCAGGACGTTAAAAAGAAATAGATAAAAGAAGAAAGAGAAGATTATGAAAAAGAAAATGGACAACGTGAAGAAAAAGAAAGAAAGAAAGAAAGAAAGAAAGAAAGAAAGAAAGAAAGAAAGAAAGACAAAAAAGAGATGATGATATTATTATTATTATTATTATTATTATTAAATGTTAAGAGCGTAAAAGGGCAACAGGCAATAAGGAGGAAAAGCAAAGAAACGAAAAGAAAAAGAAAGAAAGAAAGAAAGAAAGAAAGAAAGAAAACAGGATACGGAGATGAGAAATAGAAAGATTGGTAAAAAAGATACGATGATGATGATGATGATGATGCTGATGATGATGATGATTAATAAATGATTAATAAAGACAATGGTGGAAAGGATAGACAACAACAGCAACAACAACAAAAGAAAGAAAGAAAGCGAGAAAGAAAGAAAGAAAACAGGAAGAAAAAAAGAAATGTGTAAAAGAAGAAGATTATGAAAAAGATGGTGGACACCGAGAAGAAAGAAAGAAAAAAAAACAGCAGGACGTTAAAAAGAGATAGATAAAAGAAGAAAGAGAAGATTATGAAAAAGAAAATGGACAACGTGAAGAAAAAGAAAGAAAGAAAGAAAGAAAGAAAGGAAGGAAGGAAGGAAGGAAGAAAGAAAGAAAGAAAAAAAAAGAAAGAAAGACAAAAAAGAGATGATGATATTATTATTATTATTATTATTATTATTATTATTAAATGTTAAGAGCGTAAAAGGGCAACAGGCAATAGGAGGAAAAGCAAAGAAACGAAAAGAAAAGAAAAGAAAAGTAAGAAAGAAAGAAAGAATAAAAGAAAGAAAGAAAGAAAGAAAGAAAGAAAGAAAGAAAGAAAGAAAGAAAGAAAGAAAACAAGATACGGAGAGGAGAAATAGAAAGATTGGTAAAAAAGATACGACGACGACGACGACGATGATGATGATGATGATGATGATGATGATGATGATGATGATGATGATGATGATAGCAAAACAAAACAAAAAAAAAACGACGAAGAATATGAAGAAGTAAAGACAGAAAATCCCCTAATGAATTTTGGTCAAAATATTTCCGGAAACAAAATTCATTTTTCTTTTTGATTTGAGATTATTCTTGGTTTTCTTTTTCTTTTGTTTCTTTTCTCATTTAAGTATTGCTTTATTATTTGTTTGTTTAATTTGTTTGTCTTTTTTTAACAACTTTTGTAATTTTTCTGATTTTATAAACTTAATGACTTCTTAAAATGTTCTCGCCATTTATAGCCACTCCTGATCGATCAACTCATAAAAATGGTCGATGGCAAAAACAAAAAAACAAAAACACATATAGCCGTAAGTGCACCGCACCCCTTCATTAAAATCTTTCAGTCATCCATATTTATGTAATTTGGATGCAGGCTTCATCCATGACAAAATAAGAGACAAGATGGCGAAATCCAAATGATATTCCATCGCCAAAATGGCTATAAGTCAAAAGAGATGAAATTAACTGGAGTCATTTTTGTCCCATAATATTTGTAAACATTCTTCTTCTTCTTCTTCTTCTTCTTCTTCTTCTTTTTCTTCTTCTTCTTCTTCTTCTTCTTCTTCTGCTGCTGCTGCTTATGCTTCTTCTTCTTCTTCTTCTTCTTCTTCTTCTTCTTCTTCATCTGCTTTTTCTTCTTCTTCTCCTTCTGCTTCTTCTTCTTCTTCTTCTTCTTCTTCTTCTTCTTTTGCTTCTTCTTCTAATTCTTTTTCTTCTTACGCCCCTCCTAATCTTCTTTCATCTATTCTTCTTCTTCGTCTTCTTGTTATTTTCGTCTTGTGGTTTTCTCGTCTTCCTTTGTTTCTTCTTCTTCTTCTTCTTCTTCTTCTTCTTCTTTTGCTTCTTCTTCTTCATCTGCTTTTTCTTCTCCTTCTCCTTCTGCGTCTTCTTCTTCTGCTGCTGCTGCTTCTGCTTCTTTTTTTCTTCTTCTTCTTCTTATTTTTCTTCTCCTCCTCCTTCTTCTTCTTCTTCTGCTTCTTCTTCTTCTTTTTCTTCTTCTTCTTCCTCTTCTTCTTCTTCTTCTTTTTCGTCTTCTTCTAATTCTTCTTCTTCTTACGCCCCTCCTAATCTTCTTTCATCTATTCTTCTTCTTCGTCTTCTTGTTATTCATCTTCTTGTGGTTTTCTCGTCTTCCTTCGTTTCTTCTTCTTCTTCTTCTTCTTCTTCTTCTTCTTCTTCTTCTTCTTCTTCTTCTTCTCTTCCTGCTCTTGTTCACACGCTTCTTATTATTCTTCCCTTCTCGTGCACCTCCTCACTGTATACTTCTTCTTCTTCTTCTTCTTCTGCTGCTGCTGCTGCTTCTTCTTCTTCTTCTTCTTCTGCTTTTTCTGCTTCTGCTTCTTCTTCTTCTTCTTCTGCCTCTGCTCCTTCTTCTTCTTTTTCTTCTTCTTCTTCTTCTTCTATGTGCCGTGTCCATTCAGGACTTGGACGATCATGGCTCCCCACAGTTTCTTGTCCCTCCCACCACACGTTGCAGCATCCATCGACAAAAAGCCCATCAGGTGGGCCACTGTCCGTTTTGCTTGCTATATGGCAACTCAGTGTGAAATTCTCCAAACTTTCCTTCCCTTTTTTATGTATCATAGTTGCTAACAAATTAATGGAAGACGAAGAAGTTTGTCATAAATGTACTTACTCCCTAAAATATATTTGTTGACTAAAACGGTACCTAAGTCCATTACATCCAGCTGGAACAATGAAAACGTTTTCTTACCATTCTCTTGCATATTCGCAGAATTTGTCCGATAACAGTTAGTTTTTCGGGGTTTCTGGCGCGATCTTTTCTTGGTTCCTGATTTCTAATATCCTGTTAATGACCGACTCCCCGTTCGCATGAGAGAAACTGTTTTTATTGGTAAATGGGATATTCCATTAGCTCAGAATCAAAGGGGAGCTAAGGATTAGGCAATAGTAATCGTTAGAACTTAGTTCTTCTAACATTTTTCTTTGGTCAAGCTTTAGTATATAGATCACAAAACACTCGTGGAAATGAACATGACCATGTGTTATGGTGAAACACACCTATTCTATAGTTAATAGACTCTTCCACCTAATATAAGTAGGAGTAGTAAGATAAAAGAGGGTCAGTCGATGTCGGACGACCGGCTGAACGGTTGAACTCTCTGCCTTCGGGCGGAGAGGAACCCGAACGAGGCTACGCCGAAGGGCAGAGTCTCTTTCGGGGAGGTAAACCGACCCTGAACATGTTTATACGGGTTCAATGGTTATATTTTTGGTCGAGCCCACGGGCTCGGAGATCCCACATTAAACCGGCCTTGTGCCATATGATACCCTCGTGGGGTGGGTGACTAAATACTAGTCGATGTCAGACGACAGTCGATGTTGGACGACAGTCGAACTCTTTGCCTTCGGGCAGAGAGGAACCCGGACCAGGCTATGCCGAAGGGCAGAGTTTCGTCCGGGGAGGTAGAGAGACCCGATCCCGTTTATGCCGGGAACCCCACATTAAATTCGGTCTTGTGCCACATGTGACTGAGTGGAGCAGTTACTAAAGAGCGTCGATGTCGGACGACAGTAGTCGACAGTTAGTCGAATACGAAAGTAGTCAGCGACCACAACAAGATTACTCTGCGTAATACCTATTATATCAAGTTCCTAATGCTTTGTACGTCGAACCTATTTTAGGACCGATTTAGTACAAATACAAGACTCCACTGCGAAATAACTCTACAACACCATGAAACCGACTCATTGCAAACTTAAATGACGCCAATGGTCACGAAACACGCCTTTGGACTATTGTAACATTCACTAGTTGTACAAAGAAAATTACGTGAGAGCCGCCGACTGACATCTGCATACCTGAACATAATATATTGTGAGAATATAACAAAATAAAGCCATTTTCTACCTTGAAGTATCTCGGTATTTAGATCACAGTTTACAAATTAAGGGAAAGTAAGATTTCTTTAATCCTTGCATCCCAAGCAAGGCAAGAAAGTCACTAAGACGAATAGAGTTACTGAGAATAAAGGCATCCGAGAAAACGGTATTCAAGAAAACAGAATATTGGTGTTGCATATAAAATTTGTACATTGTAGTTAGACCGAGATGGTGAAACGAGTATCAGCCATGATGATGAAAATTAAAAAAACAAAAATTGGAACGAGAGAAGTACATTTTTGGTTAAGATTAACAAGTCATTTCCTGTCCCAGATTACAATAGACTGAAAACCACTTGCGAGATCAGCCGAATATTTGATGTTATCGAACGTATCAGACTTGACATTAACACAGGCGAACACCCTGTAAAAGGCCCGAGGGTCACTCGTGGTAGAGGATTGTGTTAAGATAGGTATCTCCACGAAATCGCTAAAAAAAAAGCATAGTCTGATGAAAAAGACGCCAAAGTTTATGAAAACAAAATTTTATCGTCAAAATGCTTATGTTTTTATGAAGAGGATAGGCCAAATTTTTTTTTTAATTATTTTTTAAATTTTTTTCATCTTTTTAGAATATTCTAAATTTTGATTTAAAAAACCTTGTTTCTCTTTGTTGCAAAAAGAAGTAGTAAATAACAGATCATTTTTAGCGCGTTTTTTTTTGTATTACACACATTAATTTGAAAAATCGTGCAAAAATAAAAATAATTGTCAGATGTTAATGAAACTTTCAGAAATTATTCACAGATGATCGAAATTATTATAAATATGTTTCTTTTTATCAAAGTCATGGCAGAAATATTTTTTTATATATTTATTAACACCCCAATAACTAATTTTATGAAAAACTCTAGAAATTCGATACCATCGGGTTTAGTGATTTCAATAGTTAAAAGCACAAGGCTTTGAAGAATGCAAATCATGTTTGTTTTTTTTTTAATTGTAGCCAACGTACCTGAAAATCAGCTCTGAATGGTACCATACAAAACTCAATAAAACAAATATATTATTTAATTTCAAATGCTTTTATTTGTTTTTAGTTGTTTTTATGAATATGGACAATATTTTCTGAAAGCAAAAAATTTTTAAATGAAAATTGAAATTTTAATACAATTATTTCTTATTTCTTTAATTTTAAATAAATTTTTAAAAAAATTTTAAATTGACTTTTTAAAAATATTTTAACATTAGTTAAAAGCAACGTCAACCTTTCAAAGTGTCCGTGTGAGATTGTCATTGCCTAGCGCTTTGAAAATTGTATAATTTGGACCAATCAGATTAGCCATGGTAATTAAGAAATGTAATTTTTGTGTTTATAGTCGGACAGTAATTATCAAGTACGGAAGACCAACCAGAATGCAATTTAGTTGCATTATTTGAGTTCAGCATTGTTCTCCGCTGTTAAGGCCTTTACTTTTGCGAAACACGTATGGAGAAGTTGATTTGAGTTTTCAATTTCAACTGAGAAGGGTACCTACAAGTAACAGTATCATCTTATGAAATGTAACTACTGCTAAACTTTAATTTATATGATCTTATTTTTATATTAATCTCAGTTATGACATTTTTCCATAAATGAAATATCAAAATTAATAATAAAATGAATGGAAATACAAATAACACAGTAAAATGTAATAAATGTACATAAAATTATAGTATTTTATGTACACTTCTGATAAAATTTCATAAGAAAGGTTCCTATAAATTAATATTAGATACCTTTTTCTTATGAAATTTAATCTCACTCTTAACAGTCTTATTTTTAATTTCTTTATATTTTCCATAAAGCATCTTAAACGTAAAGATGAAAGCTAAGTACAAAAAAAAAAATTAAAAAATTAGAGCGCTGAAAGTTTTCCTTAAAAGTAACGAGGTAAATAATTTGTTCACTTAAATAATTTCACTTCCTTCCATCCGTAGAAAGAATTATCCTCCCGTAAGTTATCTAAACGTCATGAATGTGTCTTTCGTCACCTGTCAAAAGGCGCGAAAGGTTATGACCTGCTTTGTTTTATTTTCAAATTACATTTTTTTCGGCGCAGAAGCAAAGTTAAGCAAAATATTTTAAATAAACAGTATAATTTCTGTTTTTATTAAAATCAGTTTTGAAAAAATGATAATTGATTTTTAAAAGAATATCAAAGTAAGATTTTCATCTTTTTTTATAAAATGGAAAAAAATGATTGAAAATGATGGATTATCTGTCCATTTTTTTGACAAAGAAAAACAATATTTTTAACGAAAATTTCAGACGTGCTAGGAACGATTAAAAAATGTAAAAAAATGCCCCCAAAATACTTTGATCTTTCCTCTTTAATAATAATATGAACATTAAACGATAAAATTTTGTTTTCGTCAAGTTCGGCGATTTTTTCATCATGCTATGCTCTTTGTTTACATTTTCGTGGAGGTACTTATGTTAAGAGGCAGTTTATATGGATAGGATTGATTTGTTTGTTTAACGCTATATCAACTCCTTTATGGGTCACTTAATGCCGAAATTTAAATTCAATTTTCTTGTGAGCTTTGAAGTAATAAAAATATGATATAGGTTATTCTGCTTTCACAGTTGAATACATGGTAGATAATACTCAGCTTTTGTGCATGTATATGTTTGTGTGGACATAATTT
>CAHIKZ030000072.1:907500-965000 GCA_903632075.3 Acanthosepion pharaonis
AAAGGCAAAGATAGATAGATAGATAGATAGATAGATATGAACAGAATATGACAGATAAATATATATGAAAATGTTCAAGATAGATTGATATGAAAAAGGCGAAGATAGATAGATAGATATGAACAGAATATGACAGATAAATATATATGAAATGGTCAAGATAGATTGATATGAAAAAGGCGAAGATAGATAGATAGATATGAACAGAATATGACAGATAAATATATATGAAAATGGTCAAGATAGATTGATATGAAAAAGGCGAAGATAGATAGATAGATATGAACAGAATATGACAGATAAATATATATGAAAATGGTCAAGATAGATTGATATGAAAAAGGCAAAGATAGATAGATAGATATGAACAGAATATGACAGATAAATATATATGAAAATGGTCAAGATAGATTGATATGAAAAAGGGAAAGATAGATAGATAGATAGATAAATAGATAGATAGATAGATATGAACAGAATATGACATAAATATATATGAAAATGGTCAAGATAGATTGATATGAAAAAGGCGAAGATAGATAGATAGATATGAACAGAATATGACAGATAAATATATATGAAAATGGTCAAGATAGATTGATATGAAAAAGGCGAAGATAGATAGATAGATAGATAGATAGATAGATAGATAGATAGATAGATAGATAGATAGATATAAACAGAATATGAGAGATAAATAGATATGAAAATGGTGAAGATAGATAGATAGGAGCTGAATGTGATAGAAAGATAGATAGAAAGAAAGAAAGAAAGAAAGAAAGGCCGTGATAGATAGATAGATAGATAGATAGATAGAAAGAAAGAAAGAAAGAAAGAAAGATAGATAGATAGATAGATAGATACGAAAATGTCGAAGATAGATAAATTTGAAAAAGGCGGTGATATATATATATATATATATATATATATATAGATAGATAGATAGATAGATAGATAGATAGATGGATAGATAGATAGATAGACGGACAGACAGATACACAGACAGATAGACATAAAATGGCGATGATAGATAGATAGATAGATAGAAAGATAGATAGATAGACATAAAATGGCGATGATAGATAGATAGATAGATAGATAGATAGGCAGGCAGACATTCATAAAGTTGACGAAGGTTGAGTACTTAAAAATTATATAAAAATATGTTATATTCAATTATTTTAACAGATATATAAATTGTAGAAAAAACATTAAATATCCATCTGTCACCAAACTGCCATGAAGCTATCAATATTTCAAAAAAGTGCATCTTTGCCGTATTTTAAATTTAAAATAAGTTACATTTGTTCCAAATCAGATTAATTAAATTTTAAATCATCTACTATTCCTCAAATAAATTCACGGAAAGTATATTTTATTTTCAGAAGATTTTTTTTAATAAAGATAATTACAATAATGATAATTACATTGCGATAAACGATAGCGGAATATGACTCTGAAATGAGTTTATTTAGAAAACAAAAAACAGCTCCTACCGGTCTATTTAAATTAATTTTTAACTAGAGTATAGTATTTTACTTATTGGGAATATTAAATTTAATCTATTAGCTTGAAATGAAAACAAAAATAACAGATCCAAGAAAGATTTCTCATTTTTAAAAATTCATTTAAATCTTTAGGTATCGTGAATACTAACTATGAATACTATTATATACGGTACCTATGAACATTAATGGGTATCTCCTAATCCTCATTAATACGTTGGAAACTATTGCAAGTGTGGATAAAATACTGTCTAAGTAGTCGCCATTGGCAGTGGTTTACATACTTCACGGCGCTGGCGAGTATTGTATTTTGTTGATGTTATAAAGATTATTACTTCATTTCCAACCTCCGTTTTAGTTATTCCTCATTCAGTAAACTTTTCTAGTTTACAGCAACACCCAAACATATATTGCAAAAAAAAAATTAAATTAAAATTTAAAATTTCAGCAACCCCTTCATTTCGGGTTCATCAACTTAAACAACATTTTAGTTCGATGGTATCCTAAACACAAAATTTTCCACTGTCATTACTTTTCCTACACACACACACACACACACACACACACACACACACACACATATATATATATATATATATATATATATATATATATATATATATATATATATATATATATATATATATATATATATATATATATATATATATATATATATATATATATATATATATATATATATATATATATATATATATATATATTAGGTATTTGATAAACTTTCTCAAAAAAGAATACAGTGATACAATAAGGACCTGAAAGATCAAAGCATTTTTGATTATTTGATTAAATTTTAATCTTTTCCAGCACGTTAGAAATTTTAATTAAAAATATTATATATTTAAGCAAATAAATTAATATATATATATATATATATATATATATATATATTATGGAATGGATAAAGTCCGACGATTATCTTAAGACATTTTTATGTTCATACACTCTTTTTATAGATACAAATATTTAAGTAAATGCTCAGTTTATAATAAACAGTATTAAACAACATTTACTGACCAGAATGTTCGAGAAATTTTCATAGAAAATATTCTTCCTCCTACAGGAATCGAACCTGTATCCTCCTCCTCTCTCTCTCTCTCTATATATATATATATATATATATATATATATATATATATATATATATATATATATATATATATAGTTAGTTAGTTTATGAAAAACCAGGTAATCCCCATGGGTAGACACAAGGAGGATAAAATACAGAGAGCTCAATGTAAATCCAGAGCAAATAATTTAAATAAAAACAGACCACTTTAATGTTCCATGTAATAAATTATTTCACCACGGCCCTTTTAAAGGACTGCGGATCATCAGACTTTACTTCCAAAGGTTGAATTCTTTTCATTTTTCTTTTCAACGTTTATAAGTAAAGTCTGATGATCCGCAGTCCTTTAAAAGGGCTGTGGTGAAATAATTTATAACATAGAACCTTAAAGTGGTCTGTTTTTATTTAAATTTATATATATATATATATATATATATATATATATATATATATATATATATATATATATATATATATATATATATATAACGAAACGATGATAGGAAATGAGTCAACGAAAATAAGAAAATCTACATTCTTCTTTCTCTTCTAGCAATGGACTTGATATTGAGACCACTTAATGAAGAGGTACACATGGCCTGACGATCGTTTATAGTGGAAAACTTTAAATCACAATTCAGTGTTAATTTTGCAAATGTGTTTTTGTTTTGTTTTTTCATTCACTGTATTCTGTCATTTTTTGTGTATCAATTTTGCCGAAGCATATATTTTGTTGTGCGTTCATGTATAAATATAATATTGATCATTCTTTGAAAAGCAAAAATACGAGCTGTAGCAACTAATTAATCAGTAGCGTTGGTCACTGTTCCTTAGACCCTTTTATATCTGACTAGCAGTGTACCCATCAAAAATAACTATTGCCGTATGAATGCGAATGTAGATCATTGCTTAACTTTTGAAATTGTTTAAGTTACAAACGTTAATGTACGTCATTGTACGTGTTTCATTTATAAAATCTATAAATCATGTGGTGGTTAGAAATTTAAAGTAAACGTGAAAGAAAGAGAGATAAAAGAAATGACGGAAAAAGAATGAAGAGGAAAAAGTAAGAACAAAAGAAGAGAACAAAGAAAGAAGAGAAAAAGAAGTAAAGGAAGGAAAAAGGATAAACTCAAAGAAAGAGAGAGAGTGAGAGAGAGAGGGGGAGGAAGGAAGGGTTAGGGACAAAGAGAAGAAAAGAAGAGAACGAAAGAAAAAAGAAAGAAAACAGAGACAAAAAAGAAAAGAAGGAAAAAGGATAAAGAGAAAAGAAAGAAAGAAGTAAGAGAACAAAGAAAGAAGAGAAAAAATAAAGGGAGGAAAAGAGATCGAGTCAAAATAAAGAAAGAAATATAGAAAGAAAGCAAGGAACAAACAAAGATGAAAAAAGAAAGAACGAAAGGGAAGAACACAGAAAAAAAAGAAGACGAAATAAAGGATGGAAAAAGAATAAAGTCAAATAAATAAAGAAAGAAAGAAAGAAAAGAAAGGAAAAGAAAAGAAAGAAAGAAAAATGAATAAAAGAAATTTGAAAGAAAGAAACTTGACGAAAGAAATTAATGAAAATGAAAGAAAGAACGAATAAATAAAGAAAAAAGAGAAAACAGAAGAAAGAAAGCAAAATACAAATTAGAAATTTGCTGAAAAAAAAGCTTGAAAAGAATGAATAAAGGGAACGAACGACATCGAAAATATGAGAAAAAATTGAAAAAGAAAGAAAGAAAGAAAGAAAAGAAAGAAAGGAAGAAAGAAAAGAAATAAAGAAAACAAAGAAATAAGGAAAGAAAGAAAGAAAGAAAGAAAGAAAAGGAAGAAAGAAAGAAAAGAAAGAAAGAAAGAAAGAAAAGAAAAGATAGAAAGAAAAAAAAATAAAGAAAGAAAGAAAAGAAAAGGAAGGAAGAAAAGAAAGAAAGAAAGAAAGAAAAGAAAAGAAAGAAAGAAAGAAAGAAAAGAAAAGAAAAGAAAGAAAGAAAAGGAAGGAAGAAAAGAAAGAAAGAAAGAAAAGAAAGAAAGAAAGAAAGAAAGAAAAAAGAAAAGAAAGAAAGAAAAAGAAAAGAAAGAAAAGAATGAAAGAAAGAAAGAAAGAAAAGAAAGAAAGAAAGAAAACAAAGAAAGAAAACAAAGAAAGAAAGAAAAGAAAGGAAAAGAAAACAAAGAAAGGAAGGAAGAAAAGAAAAAAGAAAGAAAGACAGAAAGAAAGAAAAGAAAGAAAGAAAGAAAAGAAAGAAAGAAAGAAAGAAAGGAAGAAAGAAAAGAAATAAAGAAAAGAAAGAAAGAAAGAAAGAAGAGGAAGAAAGAAAGAAAAGAAAGAAAGAAAGAAAAGAAAAGAAAGAAAGAAAAAAAGAAAAGGAAGGAAGAAAAGAAAGAAAGAAAGAAAGAAAGAAAAGAAAAAGAAAGAAAGAAAAGAAAAGAAAAGAAAGAAAGAAAGAAAGAAAGAAAAGGAAGGAAGAAAAGAAAGAAAAGAAAGAAAGAAAGAAAAGAAAGAAAGAAAGAAAGAAAGAAAAAAGAAAAGAAAGAAAGAAAAAGAAAAGAAAGAAAGAAAAGAATGAAAGAAAGAAAGAAAACAAAGAAAGAAAGAAAACAAAGAAAGAAAACAAAGAAAGAAAGAAAAGAAAAGAAAAGAAAACAAAGAAAGGAAGGAAGAAAAGAAAAAAGAAAGAAGAAAAGAAAGAAAGAAAAGAAAGAAAGAAAGAAAAGAAAGTTGATGAAAAACGAATGAATGAATGATTCGGTGAAAAGGAAGTAAAATAACAGAAAATTAAAGAAAAATAGAAAGCGAAGTTGAGGAAAGAAAAACTAATGTGAAAACTAAGTACAACAACGAAAAGAAAGAAAAGAAAGAAAGAAAGAAAGAAAGTAAAAGAAAGAATAAAAAATTACTGAATGAAAGAAAAACAAGTGGAACAGAACAATCTGAATCGATAGAAAAAACAAATAAAAATACGATCAGAAGAAAGAAAGAAAGCAAGAAAATAAGAAAGAAAAAAGACAAGTACTGAGTAATATTAGGTTGAAATACGAGAGAAATAGCAAGAAAGAAAGAAAGAAAGAAAGAAGGAAAGAAAAACGAAACAAACAAACGAACAAATTGATTGAAGGTGTAATATTTTTTGATGATGACGAAAAGATATAGTTGAAAAAGAAAGAAAGAAAATTGGCGAAAAGAATGAAACAATCAAATTAAACAAGAAAGAAAGAAAAGAAAAGAAGAAATTAGAACCAAAAGTAAAATATATAATGAAAGCAATTGCTTATTTAAACAATTAAATATAAGTTCTAAATTAATAAAAAAAAATGTCATTTTTAAAAACTATGGATATAGATAACAGACAAAATTGAATTATTAAAAACAAGGGAAAAAGCCGTAAACAGGACATTATTTTAAGAACATTTGCAAAGGTAAAAACAAACAACATTTACAGAAACGACAAAAGCATAAGAATTAAAGCGAAATAATTAATTAATTGGTTGATTAGATAATTAATGAATTTCTGAATGTAAACACATGACATTTAATTTATTATACTGACAAAACGAGAAAAGGTTCAAATTTGTTGTTTCGGATATTTTTTTTTTTCATTCGTTTGTTAAGGGAATTTCTTACGAGTTCAAAATACTTCCTTGACATCTACGAGTTTCGTGAATTATTTTTGTGCTTTATTTTTTAAAATTTATTTTAAAAGTGTTACTTTATTTTATTTTCTCTTTCTTTTATAACTTGTGGTTTCCTTCTGAAAGGTTTCTTTTGAATTGACTCCGAAAATAATTTCAATTTTAAAAATTACAAACATTTTTGTTGTATTAAAAAATATAATTTTAATATTAATTGTCGGCGATTTCATGAGTACATATATATAAAAATATATATACACACACGCCCATACATACAAACATACACACATATATATACATGTATGTGTGTGTGTGTGTATTAACACATACTGTCACATAAATAAATATATAGTGACATAGGGAAAGACGCACAAACATATAATGTACGTATTTTACATGTATGCACACGTAAAAATAAGAAAACTTGTACAAAACAAAATACAGATGTATTTACATATGCGCATTTTTGACAGATGCAATAGATAGATAGATAGATAGATAGATAGATAGAAACAGAATGGGATAGATAGATAGATAGATAGATAGATAGATAGATAGATAGATAGATAGATAGATAGATAGAAACAGAATGGGACAGATAGATAGATAGATAGATAGATAGATAGATAGATAGATAGATAGATAGAAACAGAATGGGACAGATAGATAGATAGATAGATAGATAGATAGATAGATGAATAGATAGATAGTGCGATGGATAAATTGTCGTCTAAATTATGCCAGCATGAAAATAACACTGACACTTCATTTTAACAGATTTACCAAGATACCTATATATACATATATAGAAGTCGATGCATGTAATTATTACTACTATGATATATATATATATATATATATATATATATATATATATATATATATATATATATATATATATATATATATATATATATATATATATATATAGATATTAGTGGTAAATATACATACGTATGCAAAATATATAAATGCCCATACATGAATTGGATCGTATTTACGATTCCAATGGAATAAATTATGACCATGGAATATTAGTGTTTAAGCCTTTTTTTTTATATATATATATATATATATATATATATATATATATATATATATATATATATATTCATTCGCAGACAGTACTATTTTGGTGGATCACAGATCATCAGTGCGACTAGACATCCGAATGCTTCAAGCCAGGATTGAAACCCAAGCGATTTGAGAACGTTTATGAATGTTTATCAGGCGGTTGAAAGGTAAGTCAAAACATGTGGAGGGTACAGAATGGCCTAATTCAAGATGGCGTAATTCAAAATGGTGTAATTCAAAGTCTGTTGAAACACGTAAAGGTAGCTAATAATAGTCAATTTTAAAAAAAAAAATTAATTTTGTTTGAATTGTATTCATGTATACGCTTTCTCCGGCGAAACGCGCCTTTGATAAAAAGTTTTCTACTTTTTCTCATCATCTTCGCTCATATATATTGTTTTAGGGAATAGAGGTTCGATCCCAGCCGAGAGCTACATCGTCTCTAAAAAAAAACTGTGTGTGATCACAGCTGGCAAAGGTTAATTTCACTGTTTATTTTAGGATTTTATAGGGTTAAAGTGATGTTAACGTTTATGTTATTACATATCGGTATGAAGGAGATATATATATATATATATATATATATATATATATATATATATATATATATATATATATATATATATGTGTGTGTGTGTGTGTGTGTGTATGTATTTAAAGATATTTTTGTAGATACAAAATTTAATGATCGAAATAAAAGTGTAAAACTTAATGTATGTGTGTGTATATATATATATTTTTCACTACTTCCTTTTATTGTACATTTTTATGTGTTTAATTTTAAATTAAATCCCCGTTGAAGCCTGAAGAGTGGGAGCGAAACCGGTTGCTTCGCCCGTTTTTAATATGTCTAGCAATATTAAGTTTTACACATATTTCGATCACATATATATATATATATATATATATATGCATAATGATGACTACAGATTATCCTTAATAGTCCATTTGCTTATAATTTATTTTATGAATATAGAAATATTTGTCTCTTCAGATCGACATATTTTTAATAAATGGAGTCAATTTAACCAGACGAAAGGACAGGGCGAGAAAAAAAAAAGAAGAAAAACCAAAAAGAAAAAAAATAATATTAAAAGAGGAATAAAGAAACAAAAACTTCAGTATAAGGTTTAAGTGGGGAGAGAGAAAGAATGAGAGATGGGAAGAGAGATGGAGAGATAAGGAGAGAGTGTGAGAGGGATGGAAATAAAAGAACGGGAAGAATTGATCATGAGCCGACAGGGTGACTTAGAAAAGATTTTTTCTTTAAGGACAAAACAATTTAAAATACAGGGTAAATGATTGGTGTGATCAGATTTAAAATAGATACATTGAATTTTTTTTATATGGATATCAAATAAGACAGCGAAACAATCAGCATCGTATGATAATCATTACAATTTCAAATTGATAATAATAATAATAATAATAATGATAATAATAATAATAATAATAAGTGACATCAATAAAATAACGTAAGTAAATTAAATAAATTATTTTATTTAACTTAAAAGGAAAGTTAATGTAAATTGTTCTAATCATATATTTCAGATTTCACTTCAATATGGTTTTAACAACTGAAAAACGTGTATTTCTTGTCGAAAACGTACTAGAGAAGTTGGTAGAAACACAGATTTGGTGGGACAGCGTTTTGCTGATAAATTTTGATACACATGTTCCACATAGTGATCGAAGTTTGAGCTTAATCGCGTTAGTATTCTTGCTGCTGTTACAATGTAAACATGGCCGCTTCCCTAACAGTGTTCACCAAGAAGGGAGAGCAGTGATCTAAATCTGCAGAAGACATGCTATATCATCGATAATAACTCGCCGGTTCGCCATTACAATCTCCCGAGCTTGCTGAATATTCTTGTCAGTGATGGTGCATGACGTGCATTTTGTTCCTTGCGCTACAATTGCCCGAGTTCTTTTAAGCTTCTTGAGCTACACATATACACTTCTACTCAGCAGTACCCTGTTGCCCCATTGTGCTAAAAGTCTAGAACAGTGACACACCTTCCGACAAGAGAAATCGGATCACTGCTCTTTGTTTTTCATTGGTGCAAACTGCTGGCGGAGCGTCCATGTTTACACTGTAACAGCAGCAAAAAAATGCCGCGATCACATTCAAACTTCGGTCACGGGACCACAAGAGTACCAAGTATCAGCACATATGAGGAGAAGGTAGAGTGAAAAGAGGAAAATGTGTTATGGCGAAAGCCCGTATAATTTTTTACTTACCCTCGTATATAGTCTTTTATAAAGTGTATATATATATATATATATATATATATATATATATATATATCATTTTATCATATGGACAGAAAAATTTTACTCACTACAACGATGCACTCGATTCTCACCCGTCGAAGTGCAGTTGAAATGCACTGAAACCAAGTTGCACCTTTGTAGTGAGTAAAATGGTTGTGCCTATATGAAAAAAATTATAATAAATAAATAATTATCGCTCTCCTATCGGTATCGAGCCCTCTTTTGGATTAATGCTGTGAACGTTGGAATTTATATATTACTTTTGTTCTCATCGCATCGGATATATATATATATATATATATATATATATATATATATATATATATATATATATATATAATAAATTAACTGATTTAAAATATTTTTTTCGCTACACAGTTCTAACCATGTTTCAAAAATGGGAGCTAAAAGCTTAGAATTTAATTTTGTAATTAAATTAAAGACATTTGTTCCATTTCATCCTCAGGCGAATTTTGGAGTAACTTATTTTAAAATTTACTGGCTTTTAAAGGTACGGCAAAAATCATAACTTACAGTTTCCAAGGATACAGAGAAATCAATTCATCCAGACAAGGTGTGGTTGCGTGTTCATTTTATTAACTTTTGTTGTATCAGTTATTAGTTAATAAAATTTAAAATTTTTGAATTTGTAGGTCTGATGAATTGAACCATGATTACAATTCCAATGTACTAAACTATGACCATGTAATATTAGTGTCTGAGCTTTTTATATATATATATATATATATATATATATATATATATATATATATTGTCATCCACCGACAGACAGTTTCGCTGTTTCACAGCTCGTCAGTGTGGATAGACCATCTGATTGCCTCAGTCGGAGGCAAGAATAAAGTTGAATATAGACGTATTTATTTTTAGTCTTCCTTCATTAATAGTCACTGTTTACAATTTTTTTTCTCCCCGAAGACCTCAAACGAAAAAAATTTTCAGGAGCTTATATATATATATATATATATATATATATATATATATATATATATATATATAGCCACGTATAGGATTAGCGTAAACGGAATAAATTCAATAAAAAAAAATACTATTCTTAAAAAGTGCTCAATACAGAGTAGAGCAAATATAATTTATTCGAAAATTATAACATAAATATGTTATAAAATCACTACAAAAATATATTCAAGGAGCAGCATAATAAAAATTTTGTGATGATTTTGTAACATATTTATATTACAATTTTCGAATAAATTTTATATATATAAATTTTATATATATATATCGACATTTATTTTATTATATTTTATAAAAATAATGCATAAACAGAATATATATATATATATATATATATATATATATATATATATATATATATATATATTTCAATTAAAAGGTGCAAATATAATTTATAAATTCATGAATCATTCATAAAAAAAACAAATATATATAATATATAAATATATATATATATATATATAAACAATATAAATAATATATATCAACCCCGAATGTATATGAATATATATATATCTTATATATATATATATATATATATTATATATATTTAAATCATATATATATATTTGTTTTTTGTATGAATGATTATGAATATATATATATATATATATATATATATATATATATATATATATATATATATATATATATAAATCGATTCTACTGTCGGGTTCGACGTATGAGGGTCAATCAGATCAGGTTTCCAGGAAACCGACAGTCCGACACCGGCACATGAGATTTGATTATAGTGGTGAAGGCTTCGCGCAGGACCATCCACACTTTTTGAATGGCCGAATACAGAGACCTGGTGCACTACGTGCCACAAGGTCCCCAAACGACCCTCCACAGGTTTGAATTCAGAGTTGTCCTTCTCCTAGACCAGTTGCCACCCAAGGCTATAGAAGCCAGTCTGTCCTGCTATTTAACCCATAGCTGGAAGGAGAAGAAGAGGATTCACACATTTCCCAAGGGTATTAGCACGGAAGTGAATGTGATGGATTCAACCTGGATTCGAACTGCATATATATATATATATATATATATATATATATATATATATATATATATATATATATTGGACTCCCCCGTCGTATTCGATGTATGTGGGTCAAGCAGCTAATATATATATATATATATATATATATATATATATATATATATATATATATATATATATATATATAAAGAAAGAACAGTAAGATATAAAATCCGGTGTTCTTATAGATATTTTTATTTTACAAAATATATATATATATATAATATGTGAAAATATATAGAAACATGAGACCTCTTATGTAGCGATTTGGAATCATATTTTTAAATAAATAATTACACTTGCGGTTAAATCCTAATGGATGAAACGCGTCACAAAAACTTATTTTCCAATGTGTTCTCATTTTTTCTGGATATTTTTGTTGATATATAAAAATATGCAAAATTATATATCGTTATAGCATATATATATATATATATATATATATATATATATATATATATATATATATATATATATATATATATATATATATATATATATATACGTATAAATAAATATGTATATATATATGTGGCTATATATACATACATTCATATATATATATATATATATATATATATATATATATATATATATATATATATATATATATATATATAAATATGTATATATCCGTGTGGGGGTGGGTGGGTATGATATTAAAAAAGAATTAATGCCACTTGTGAATAAAAAGAAATATCCCAGCGATATTTTTCCGAGAAATAATCATTTTAAAATAAATAAAAAAATACATAATGTAAATGCAATGTCATCCTCTCTGAAGTGTAATTCATAAGTTGTTTGGGCTGGGGATCTGGATCATTTTTTCTTTATGGGAGATGCGTGGGGCAAGAAAGAATTTTAGTTAGTTTATTTCATAGCAAATGAAATTAAGCACGAGAAATGCAAAGAACTTAAAAATGTAATGAAGACATTCTACAAATGGATTCACGGTATATTAACTTCGTTATTTTACATTTAACTTGTTATTTTATCATTTTGTTCTTCCATTCATTTTTGGACATTTTTGTTTTTATATCTGGTTTTATGCGTAATCTTTTATCACTGCTTTTTTTTTTGTCTTTTTAATGTTCCGTACTGTTTCTTCCTCTGCCGGATTTCGTCCCATTTATTCGATTTTTTCTTTCTTTCTTTCTTTCTTTCTTTCTTTCTTTCTTTCGTTCTTTCTTTCTTTCTTTCTTTTTTTTTTTGAGTTTTCTTTTCGTTTCCCACTCAGATATTTTCTTTTTTTTTCTTCTTCTTTACTTTTTTTTCGTCTTTTCTCCTTTTTTATTTCTGCTGTTTTTTTTTCTCTCTCTCTCTTTTCTTCGTTCTCTTTCCGATATTGGTTACAATTATTATTTCTTTTCTTCTTTCTTTTCTGTCTTTAAAATCTTCTATTAATTATTATTTCTTTTTTCTCCTTTCTTTTTCTATCTTTAAAATCTTTATCGGACTTTCTCTCTCTCTCTAATGTGTCTCTCTCTCTCTCTTTCTAAACATTTTTCTCTGTCTCTTTTTTTGTAAACTTTCCTCTCTCATTTTTTCTAAACTTCTCTCTCTTTTTTCCTTAACTCTCTCTCTCTCTTTTCTAAATCTCTCTCTCTCTTTTCTTTCTAAATTTCTCTCACTTTTTATTTTTTAAAACATTCTTTCTTGTTTGTGAAACCTTTCTTTCTCTCTTTCTCTTTATTCTAAACTGCAATCTCTCTTCTTTTCTAAATCTCTCTCGCCTTCTCTTTTTTATCCAACCTTTTCTCTATATTTTTTAAAAACGTCTCACGTTCTTTTCTTCTAAATTTCTCTCTCTCTTTTTTTCAAAATTTCTCTCTCTCTCTCTCTTTCTAAACTTTTCACTCACTTTTCTCAAAACTTTTCTCTTTTTTCTAAACTTTTTACCCTTTTTCTAAACGTCTCTCTTTGTCTATTTCTCCTTCTCTCTTTCTCTCTTTCTTTCTTTCTTTTTTCTTTCTTTCTTTCTTTCTTTCTTTTCCCCCATTATTTACTTCTTTCTATTTCTTTCTTTCTTTCTTTCTTTCTTTCTTTCTTTCTTTCTTTCTCTCTCTCTCTCTCTCCCCTTTTTTGTCCAATTTATTCGTCTGCTTCTTTTGTACGTTTTTTGAATTATTTTCTACTCTTTCTTTTTCGTTTTGTAATTTTTTTCTTTTTCTCTTCTTTGGTTTCTCTATTCAAAATGTTCTCTTTCACATCTTCTTTCTTTCTTTCGTTCTTTCTTCATTTCTTTCTTTCTTTCGCTTTCAATTTCTTTCGTTCTTCCTTTCGTTTGTTTTTCTCTTTTTACTTTTGTTATTTCTTTCCTACTTTTTTTTTTGTTCTTTCTTTCGTTTTTTTCTTTCTTTCGTTCTGTCTTTCTTTCGATATTTCTTTTTTCTTTCTTTTCGTTTCTAATTGCTTTCATTCTTTCTTTCCTTCTTTCTTTATTCCTTTCATTCTTTATTTCGTTTGTTCTTTCTTTAGTTATTCCTTTCGTTTTTTCTTTCTTTTGTTTTTTCTTCCTTTCGTTATTTCATTCTTTCTTTTGTTCCTAATTTCTTTCATCCTTTCTTTCTATCGTTCTATCTTTTTTCGTTCTTTATTTCGTTCTTTCTTTCTTTCGTTCTTTCTTTCATTCTTTCTTTCTTTCCTTCTTTATTTCGTTTTTTCTTTCTTTTGTTTTATCTTCCTTTATTTATTTCATTCTTTCTTTTGTTCGTAATTTCTTTCATCCTTTCTTTCTATCGTTTTATCTTTCTTTCGTTCTTTATTTCGTTCTTTCTTTCTCTCGTCCTTTCTTTCATTCTTTCTTTCTTTCCTTCTTTATTTCGTTCTAAAATTCTTTCATTCTTTATTTCGTTCTTTCTTTCTTTCGTTCTTTCTTTCATTCTTTCTTTCTTTCTTTATTTCGTTCTTTATTTCGTTCTTTCTTTCTTTCGTTCTTTCTTTCATTCTTTCTTTCTTTCCTTCTTTATTTCGTTCTTAATTTATTTCATTCTTTATTTCGTTTTTTCTTTCTTTTGTTTTATCTTCCTTTATTTATTTCATTCTTTCTTTTGTTCGTAATTTCTTTCATCCTTTCTTTCTATCGTTCTAACTTTCTTTCGTTCTTTATTTCGTTCTTTCTTTCTCTCGTCCTTTCTTTCATTCTTTCTTTCTTTCCTTCTTTATTTCGTTCTTAATTTCTTTCATTCTTTCTTTCGTTCTTTATTTCGTTCTTTCTTTCTTTCGTTCTTTCTTTCGTTCTTTCTTTCTTTCCTTCTTTATTTCGTTCTAAAATTCTTTCTATTCTTTATTTCGTTCTTTCTTTCTTTCCTTCTTTATTTCGTTCTTAATTTCTTTCATTCTTTCTTTCGTTCTTTATTTCGTTCTTTCTTTCTTTCGTTCTTTCTTTCATTCTTTCTTTCTTTCCTTCTTTATTTCGTTCTAAAATTCTTTCATTCTTTATTTCGTTCTTTCTTTCTTTCCTTCTTTATTTCGTTCTTAATTTCTTTCATTCTTTCTTTCTTACTTCCTTTCGTTCGTTCTTTTGTTCTTTCTTTCTTTGTTTTTACTTCCGTCATTCATGTAACATCAGTTTTCATTTTTCTATAATTTCATTCATTGTAACCCCCACCATAATAAATTCATTCATAGATTCATTTACTAATCTTCCTTCAATGTTTTAATCATCATTTTTAAGTTCACTTTTTCATTCATTTTCTTTGTTCTTACATATAAACAAAATTAATTCCTCTCCTTTTCTATTTTATTTTATTTTAATTTAACCAAAAGTTTACTCTGCACAAGACCCGGGAGCCACTCAAGGTAGAGGGTTACAGATTAAGAGGTCCAGTTTATGCAGATATTTGAGGAAGGTGACATTTAACCCTCTATTTGAAGATGTTAAGCAGATAGTTATCTGTAAACACTTTCTTGAACACATTCCATTGCAAAAGAGATTTTTTTTTTTACATATTTTTCCTTCGTTCTGAATGAAATATATTTTTCTTCGGTTCTACTTTTATACTTGAAGTTCTTCTTACTTTCAAATACCGTTCCATTTTTCTCCCTAAACACGACTGCAATTTCTTTCGCTCTTTTATTCTTACTTTCGGTCTTTCTTTCTTTCTTTCTTTTTTTCTTTCTTTCGTTATTTCTTTCTTTCTTTCATTCGTTCTTTCTTTCTTTCGTTATTTCTTTCTTTCTTTCTTTCTTTCTTTCTTTCTTTCTTTCTTTCTTTCTTTCTCCTTGATTCAATTTTCCTTAAATAAAAATGTTCTTCCTGCTTTAACATGCAGTTCTATTTTTCTCTCTAAACACGACCGAAAATTTTCTTTCTTTTCTTTCTTTCTTTCTTTCTTTCTTTCTTTCTTTCTTTCTTTCTTTCGTTATTTCTTTCTTTCTTTCTTTTTTCTTTCTTTCTTTCTTTCTTTCGTTATTTCTTTCTTTCTTTTTTCTTTCTTTCTTTCTTTCTTTCGTCATTTCTTTCTTTCGGCATTTCTTTCTTTCTTTCTTTCGTTATTTCTTTCTTTCTTTCTTCTTTCTTTCTTTCTTTCTTTCGTTATTTCTTTCTTTCTTTCTTTTTTTTTTTTTCTTTCTTTCTTTCTTTCTTTCTTTCTTTCTTTCTTTCTTTCTCCTTGATTCAATTTTCCTTAAATAAAAATGTTCTAACCGCTTTCAAAAATCCTTCCATTTTTTATCCCTATTCCTGTCTTTCCTTTTTTTCATTGTTTATGCTCTTTTCCTTTTTTTTTTATTCTTCCTTTTCTCCCCCTTTCATTCTTTTTTTTCTTGCACAACAAATTTATTAAATTATTCTCATTTTTATCGATACACTGGCCACATTTTTCTCATTATTTCAAATTCTTCTCGCTTCCTACATTGGCAGTTTTAGCTAAACATTTCATATTTCCTATAATCGATCAGTGGCCTCTCAGAATAAAAAAAACTCATTTTTAATAGATACTAGACCACCCATAAACCCGTTGACTTCCTTTTAAAAGTAGTTCAGGATACAAAATGATGAGGTAACAATATTATCAATTTCTTTATCAGTTACACATTTTAATTCCTATTTCAAGATGGTAAAAGAAGGTTTATTGTTCCACTGATCTCTAGAGTTAACACATTCCACGAAAATTTGGAGTAACAGCTTAACACAGATGTAGTCTTTTTCAAAATAATAAGTATAGTTTTATTATGCTACTTGCTACTTCCTCGCATTGAAATAAATATAAGTAGCGGCTGCTAACCAGCGTGCATCTATTAATTCATTCAATATAAAATCTATAGCCCTTATCTCCAAACTATTTTGTTTATAATAAAAAAAGTTTTAATGTAGAGCAATGAATTGCATGAATATATGTTGCGCTATGCATATTTAAATTTATTTAATACCGTTTTAGAATGTATTATAAAGCTTTATTATTTTTACACACATATTAGTTGGAATTTAATATGCAAGTGTTTTGTTTATATATATATACACAGATTAATATAAGAATGTATCAAACATTATGAAATGGACAGTCCGACAATTATTTTACAGTGTAACCCGGATATAAGAAACCCGGATAGAAGAGAACCCGGATATAAGAGAGATTTTCTCTGGTCCCAAATTAGAGACTGTGTTAATGTATATAAAATAGACCAAACCCGGATATAAGAGACACCCGGATATAAGAGACTTCTTCTCCGGTCACGACAACTCTCTTACATCCGGGTTACACTGTATTATTGTTCACCAGCGGCGAAATCAGTAAAAGCACATCAGGCTGTATGACGGTTCCGTATAGGATACAGGTTCGATTCCTGTCGGAGGACACATATGTTTTATGACCATTTCTCGGACATTCAGGCCGGTAAATGTTGTTAATACTGTTTATTATAAACAGAGCATTTATTTAAATATTTGTATCTATATAAAAAAAGAATGTATAAACATAAAAATGTCTTAAAATAATTGTCGGACTTATTTTGTCCATTGCATAATGTGTGACGTCATTTGTTTACATTTGGATACGCATCGAGCAGATATGGATGTAGTTTAAAAACAGTAAAATCGACCTTGCTAACCGAAACGTTCCTCTGTGGCGAAATCAGTAAAAGCACGTCAGGCTATATGACGGTTCTGTATAGGATACAGGTTCGATTCCTGTCGAAGGACGCATGTTTTTTTATGGCAATTTCTCGAACATTCAGGCCGGTAAATGTCGTTAATACTGGTTATTATGAACAGAGCATTTACTTAAATATTTGTATCTATAAAAAAATAATGTATACACAAAAATGTCCTAAAATAAGAATTTTTATTGAAAACAGTTACTGAATTTCCTATTAAAAGTGTCGTGAAAACATAAAAAAGAAAACGACCTTGTTGAGTTATATATTAGTACTATCTATATTGTTAAATTTATGGTTTAGCCCGGCTGGATATTGTGTTTTTAGACGTTGTATCTATCTATCTATCTATCTATCTATATATATATATATATATATATATATATATATATATATATATAAATTCCCCGTGTATAATACGCCTTCAACTATAATACGCATCCCTAAAATTGTGCTGAAAGTGGTGGAAAATACGCATAATATGCTCACTTTGGTAACTAAACCTTATAAATTCTACCTCTCCAATTTCATTATGACCAGAGTTTCCTAATCTTATTAAAGCTCTCATTGAAAATATTTATCAAAATTTCCAATCATCATGATTCTAAAAGGAAACGGAAATACCTATATTGTACCTACTGCGCAGACTCATTAACCTTTTTTTGTCCGATAAAATGTGCAGTCTACCGGATCTGTATATGGTTGTTCACAAAAATAGTTTTAAACATAGTATAATAATATTCTAATTTTGGTTTTATGATAATTTTTATTTTATTTTACATTTGTAAGTATTGGTAGGTACATATGATTGCATTTGACATCCTTATGGGGTCGCACTCGCTGAATGTTAGTGTCAAATTGTCGTATGTTTGTAATGAGTAGTGATAAAACAGCAATATTTTAAAGATTTTTTTGTAGCTATGGATGATACGCAACCCAAATTTTGCTTATTATTTTTAAGAAAAAATGCGTATAATACATGGGGAACTACGGTATATATGTATGAATAAATGAAATCGTATCTTATCCAACACGTTTTGTCCTCGTATAAGTTTTATCAAGGTAAAAATTTCGTTAAGTTTCTAGGATTTTATATTTAAGACTCATAAATATACATCAGGTTAACTGAAAAGTCTTGATAAATTATGGAGGATGAAAAATGACGTAATTTAATGTCGAATAAACAGAAGTGAGTTAATGTTTCTTTTTATTTTTTATTAAGTAATATAATCCATATTTAAATTATTATAGTTTGGTGTTAATTTATGTATTTATTTTCTGTTTTAATAAGTGTGGCAATCTTTAAATCAAAGTTGGGGATTGATTTATTTTTATGTATTTTTATATTTTTGCATGTATGTGTGGGCATAATTTAGTTCGTTCATATCTATCTATCTATCTATCTATCTATCTATCTATCTATCTATCTATTTCAGTTTGTTTATATCTATCTATCTATCTATCTATCTATCTATCTATCTATGTCTCTTCATTATCTATCTATTTATCTATCTATCTCTATCACAGTCTCTTCATTATCTATATATCTATCAATCTCTGTTCATTATCTTATGTATCTGTCTGTCTGTCTGTCTGTCTGTCTCTCTCTCTCTCTCTCTCTCTCCCTATCTATCTATCTATCTATCTATCTATCTATCTATGTCTCTTCATTATCTATCTATCTATCTTGAAATTTATACATCTTTATAAGCATGTTCATTCGCAAAATTAGTTACTATGGAAACGGCTAGAGCGACCATCTTGATAAGGGGCAGAAGATTTAATTTGTATCCAAATATCAGTTATTCCTAAATTTTCGCTTGATGAATCAAGGCTTGATACTTTAATTCAATTTAATTTTTATCATTATATTGAGGTTCTCGGCTCTCGGTTTTGAAACATGAGAACTCTTATGTAGCGAAGGAATCATATTTTTTTAAAAACAATTTATATATATATATATATATGTGTGTGTGTGTGTGTGTTCGTTTTTTCTTCATTCAAAGATAATTTCTGTTACCCGTACTTCTGCAATACAACCCAGTTTATACGATTCTCCTCTTACTTTGGATCCTGTTTTTAACAGCCACTCCATTCCCACGAATGTTAAGACTAAATTATATATGACTTAAAAAAAAATCTCCTTTGGTGTGGGGGTGTCATTAAACACATTAGTCGATGTATTAATCTATCTTTGTTGTTGTTGCTGGCGTTTTTTTGTGGTTGTTTTTTTTTTCTTTTTTTCAATTATTTATTTCACAAAAGCGACCAAATGAATGGCCGGCTCGAAAGAATGTTCAAATCTAATATCTCCCAACCTAGCCGCCTTCGTGACGATAGGGCTGCTGGAAGGGGTTCGTGGTTATTAAGCGATTCGGGGTTCGATACACTGGATTTTCTATTTAAATCTGCGGTCAGTGAAGTCAGCTACTGTGATTTGTCTCGCTCATACAGAACCCCAAGCCGCCTCCATAAAATTTCAGAACAAATATGAACCGCAAATGAATAAGACATTACAATCGAACAAAATGGCAAAATTAAAGTACATACAGACTAAACATTGACACATCTGCGTATATATATATATATATATATATATATATGCATACAAATTTATAATGATCGTTACACACAAGTATTTGTTTGAACATGAGCCATATCATAGACTGATAGTTTATGTAAAGGGGGTCCTATATTAAAACGTAAATAACTCGTTTGTTATTCATTTTGAAGCGGGAATTTTGAAAGCCGAGGATGAAAGAATTTTGGAACAAAGAAATATGGGAATATTGTCAGACAATTGGCTACACTGACTCAAATTCAAAGGATATGAATGAATATAAACACAGATATAATAATTATATATATATATATATATATATATATATATATATATATATATATATATATATATATATATATATATATATATATATATATACGTATATATATATAAATATATATATACACATACACACACACATACATATATATATATATATATATATATATATATATATATATACTAGAGAACATTGTATAAATTAGGACCTCATCATTTTTTTTACAGATTATTTCTGTAATATATAGTTACAAAGATAGAAATATTTTTAAACTGCATACTGTCTTCATGGACATCAAGAAGATACATGTATGTGTGTCTACACCTACCTACACATATATATATATATATATATATATATATATATATATATATATATATATATATATATATATATATATATATATATATATATATTCAGATGGGTTTAAATGTACCAAAAGGCAAGAAATAAATGAATTTAAAAATAAAAGACAGACAAGAATGAAAGAAAAGATAATTTTGGGAAGAGAGAGTCAACGGTTGACAGGTAAATGTTGTTAATACTGTTTATTATAAACAGAGAATTTACTTAAATATTTATATCTATGGTTCCAAAAATCGTTTTAAGATAAAACAGGACTAATGCTTTTAATTTAATTATATAATTAAATTTGAAGTTTTTAGCTTCAGTTTTTGAAACATGGTTATTACTGTGTAGCGAAAAAACCCATACATTTTAAATCAGTTATTTTTAATATTATATATATATATATATATATATATATATATATATATATATATATATATATATTAGAGAAACATTATATAGTTTACTACCCTATCCTTTATGAAATCATTAACCGCGGTTCAAAGCTGGTCTAGTCAGCACAATTTTCTTATTGAATATCTTATTAAAGAAAAAGTATTTGGCAACATGTCTCACAGCTATGCATAAGCCAGCTGGGCTCTTCAGCATTGTTTAGTAACCTGTCTCGAGATCACGTGTTCCGAAACCTATTAGCGTCGTAGGGCCATCATATGTACTGCAGCCACAGCAGGAGTGGTGTGTCCTCGGTAAGATAGCTTGACGGAACTCGACCGCCCAAGCTTGTTTGAACTATGCTGGGAAGAAGATGTTGATTCATACCTTTTTGCAAGGTTATTAGCACGTATACAAATATAATGAACTCGATTGGAATTCGAACTCCGCTTTTTGTTTCCTCGATCCCAGCCGCAATACCTTACTTTGCCTTGTCTCTCAACTAGTCTAGGAAAATTTTGATATTCCAAAACTGGAGAGGGAAAACCTCTTTGAGTGATAACCGGTTGTCATCTAAGGAAAGGAAAACTCCGAAAGAAAACCAACATTACCCTAGAGTATGGATGATGGGCGTGGTGGCTATTCAACTCACCGCGTGGAATAATTAGAAAAACAACAGAAACCTCAGTAGAGGCCTTATACAATAGGGCAAATGGCAGACGGAACTTTGCGAAACGTATTTCTAAGTAGTTAAATATTTGAAAAAAAAAATTACAATTTCATGTGTTTTTAATAATAGTTGTATTTTGAAAAAAATATTTTAATTAGAATTTTAATTTATATAATAATTAATATTTTAATTAATTTAAACGTCATGGAAGACATCTAACTCTGAAGCGTCAAACGGAGACTTTGTCAACTTGATACTTTATTCCCCAACACACACACACACACACACACACACACACACACACACACACACACACACACACACACACATTGAAAATTGAGGGTGGTTGACATGAAGAGAAAACGTTTTCCATTTACGGTGGATGTTTCCTTATATATATATATATATATATATATATATACATATGTGTGTGTGTGTGAAGTGTGTATATAAATATATATATATATATATATATATATATATATATATATATATATAATTATTTATATATTATATGCGCAGTACTTATTAGAAAGTGCTCAATATCAGAGATAGGCTAACATATTAGTCAGACTGACGATCGCAAAAGCGTGAAACCCAGGGTCACAAACTCACATCAATCCAACCAAATATATATATATATATATATATATATATATATATATATATATATATATATATAAGTTATGAAAAACTTGGTAAGCCGTATGGGTAGTCCCAAGGAAGATGAAATCCTGAGAGCTCAATGTAAATCCAGAGGTAATAATTTAAAGGAAAACAAACCACTTTAAGTTAAAGTGATCTGTTTATATATATATATATATATAAGTAAAAATTGAAGTCAACACTCATAGGCTGTTTCATGCTAGACGCAATCGTCAGGCCGCGAATGTTGGGTTTTCTTCGACTATTTATATATTTATGTGTCAGTGGTGCATTGTGGGTAATCTATTCAGACGGTTATTTTTGAGGGAGTGGCTTGTTTATTTATTTATTTATTTGGGTTAATTTATTTGTTTTTCATTTTCATTTTGTATTATTTATTCTTTTCGGTTCTTGATATCTTATTAATGTAGTAAAAAAAATTGTGGTGTGGATTTGCTCAGGTCGCTTATTTAATAGTCTTTGTCTAAGAAGAAAGAAATCCAAAAATTACCTCAACATGAGAATAGTCTATTTCAAGCTGGTCTGTACGCAGCTATCATCAGCCCCTAAGTGTCTCTCTCGAAGCATTGTTTTCAATTTATTTTCAATGTCAGTCCTCCTCTGGTTGACGCCTTTTTAATGAGAAGGCGACTGGCGGAGGGCGTAAGTTATCTTACTCTGGGGAAAGCGATCTGGGGTTGGAGTTTATTTTAGAGCCTTTTGTTCTTTGTAGCTAAATGTCGGTGTTTCCTACACAAGCACCAAGTGTGTTTCCTTGGATTCATAATAAATAGTTTTTATACTACAAGGGTCCAATATTAGTAATGAGTGTTGAGGAATGTAAACTTAAACCCCTTAAGATTCAGGTAAATTAGTTGAAGGATAGATTTATAGATAGAGAGTAATACCAGAGCACCCAATGGAATAAATCATGCTGTCCAACACACTTATATGTGTACATATTTTTACACATACACATATGTGTACATATACATATACATACATATATACCACTATACGCACACTACATATATATATATATATATATATATATATATATATATATATATATATATATATATATATATATATACATGTATTCCCATGTAATTTTGAATTTCTCTATATATCTACATTTCTCGCCGTTGATTTAATAATTTGCACTGATCTTTATATCTTATCCTGATTTTTCTTCTAAACATAGCTTGCACCTATCCGTAAAACTATTGGGGGTGTTCGCGAAACCTAGAACTTTCCAATTTATTTGAGAATTTAGACCCTTTTCTTTCAATTCCTAATTTTTTTTTCGAAAGGGCTGTTTGGTGTTTTAAATTTAGATGGGTGAATGATGTCTACGTGTATTGATTCTCTTTTAAAATTCTCCTCCAGAAATGCCGATGTAAATATTATGGTTTTTCGTATTTTCTTTAGGGGTAAGGGTTGCCTAGCCTGTCTTGCATTTGCTCTCTACTCGGCACTTTTCCATAATTCTACAATTACAGAGGGTTTAGATTTTTTTCCCCATGGAATTTACTTAAAATATAATTGTTATGAGAATTAATAATTTGGTACATATTATCTGTACAGGAATAGCTAATTTTGATTAGAAGAGATTACTCCCAAGTATTTAAAACTGGAACCTTTATCCAGTAAATTCCCGTTCATGGTAATGTTACTTTTGATTTCTCGAAGCTGTCCTCCATTACACGAGGCAAATTCCGCATAGATGATATTTTTTCAATCGAACTAATAGATATTTTTATTAATACAGTCATGGCCATGAAACTCTCTGATATGAAAAGAAAATGTAGAAAACCGGTTAAAGAAGGGTGAATTAAAATCGAAATTGAAAGTGAAAGTAAAAATAGAAAGTTGACATCAAGACCAATAAGCATCTCCATTTAAGTGCGAGGGTATCGCAGACATTACGATGCCATGGCGCTCCTCGTCATAAGGGATCACATGTCTGTTAGTGTTCAGCTAATTTTGATAATCACTTCTGAGTTTTAAACAGCCCCATGGATCACAACGGGTCACTTCGCCGTGCCTAATGTGATTGCTGCCAGTGAATGTGGCTACGGGGTGGCCTATTTATTGTGCGTACGCTTTTCTTGGATTTTTTTTTGTTACGCCAAGCCACGACCAACAACAACACAGGCATAAAGAATAATTCTTTATTCATTTAGTTTTTTTTAGGCTTGTTTTTATCGTTTCTGGTGGATTTAAAAGCATGCTTACTATTATACACGCGACACTTTCTGTTAGCCATTTTTCTTTTACTGGGTGTGACTTTTCTTTCACTCCCACGGGCATTCATTATAAGCATCAATATAATCCTTTTTTTTGTACCATCGTTGAGATGCGCAGCGGAGTGGTTAGAAAGTTCAGTTTCTGACCATAAAATTCGGGTTCAAATCTCACTATGGTCGATTTGTTAGGGAAGTGACTTCCTGATTATACAGGTCTGGAGAGACAATCCCATGGTGCGACACCTTTGAAAAATGCGTGAAAGACCATACAACGGGCTGACACAAACCATATGAATGAAAATTTGGTAAACGGACCGTTTTAGAAGCCGTCGATTTTTTTTCTGCTCGCACGTAAAGTTACAAGGCATCGTGACCGATAATTTCAGCGTACTGGCTTTGTTGGAAAATTGATTGTGTTGGCTACGAAGTGGATATTTTAAAATCAAGCAAGTAGAGAATTTTAAATAATTTGGCAAATATTTTAACAGGGGATCGAAAATGTGACACTGAAATACCAACATGCATCGAAGACGAAAAATATGCTTTGCCAAAGCTAAGCAAAATATTATGAAACATGAAATTTTTGTTAGAAACAAAGCAAAAAGTGTTAACATGCTATGTAATATCAATGCTCTTCTATGGCAATGAATGTTGGTAAATTTTCACACAGATTAAGAGAAGTCTTGAGTTAAGAGTGTTGTCGTTCTATTGAAGGACTATGGACAGAGTATTCAAGCCACGTGGAAGTTTGAAATATGTAAACGTAAAATGTAAATATAATAAAAATGAAAAGTCCGGTGAGAAGACACATCCTTGTTTTACATGCCTTTATATTTTTTTTATTTAAATTAATAATGTTAAATGAAAGTGAAAGTGAAAGTAAAAGCGAAAGTGTTTGTTTTTCTGACGAGGTATGATTATTGGAATAAACGTATCTGCCGCGGAGAAAATTATTTGAGAAATAATGAGCATGTCGTCTCAATTAAACCCTTTTCAAGATGTTGGGTAGCGGAATGAAAGAAATTATTTAATCCTGCCGATATTTGCATTTAATACACAAGATTAATGAATCCATAGTAAGAAAATCCATTATCTCCCAACGAGATGCCAGAAAGCATCTTCCGTCCTGTTTTCTCACGTTTCTTCTTTTCTCTTTCCTCTTCATTTTCTCTCACTATTTTCTTTTTACTATTTTCTTGTCTCTTTTTTAATTAATCCTCAATCCGACTTCACCCTTTTAATACTCGTTACCATCGATTCCCTCCTCCTCACATCACCCTCTCTCTCTCTCTATCTCTCTCTCTTACTTCCCACTTCTCCGCAAGAAATCGACCCAACTTTGAAATATACAAACCTCTCATTAGTAGCAACTACTTCTTGCTGTTTACCAAGCTCGGCTTAGTTTGGTACAAGGCCGCAATTATAGGTCTCTGGTAAAGATCGAATTCACTGCTCAGTATAGTATTAAAAAGTATTGATCTGATTAGTGCTGGCGCTACCAAACCCTCTCTTTCTAACCTCGACAGAAAACAAAAGCGTTTCCGCGGCCTTGTGGGTGATGGATTATTTCTTATCCTGCAGCCCTTTTTTCCCATAGATTCAACGTCGTAATCCAATCGCTATTCCAATTCTCTTTATATGGAAAATGTTCCAATCAGCCACATTTCTTAGATTTGGGTGTGCGGGCGGTGTAATAGATAACGACTCGACAAATAAATCGAAGAAGTGAGTTCGAATTCCAGCCGAGTTCGTTGCATTCACTTACGCGCAAATACCCTTGCGAAAGCTATGAATCACTCACTTCTATCCCAGCTATGGGTTAAATAGTGGGGCTTGTATTTGTAAGAGTCATTGTCATCACACCCCAAAAATGGAATTATTCTGGCAATTCAAAATGTTTCGACTGTAAATACAGCCGAAAATGGTTGATAAGTAAAAAAGATCTTGATAAGCCGTAAAGAAAACCTACTTCCGTCACTTCAGGCCTTTACCCGCTAACCAGGAACACGGGAGCGATCTATCTTCATTCCCGTCGTAATTGGTGAGATGGATGTTCCTTTCGGACAGCGTTTTTGGGGAAAAGACTCCCAAGTGGATGCTTCCTCAACCACTATAATCTCCGCAAGTCAAATGTTAGACGTTATATATTCTACATATCTTCATAATCTATAATTCGTGCGTTCATAAAATAATCCAGTTCAATAATACTCTACCTTGAGTGGTTCTTGGGCCTTGTATTGGATGAACAATAGCGTAAAGTAGTATCGGGTAACCAGATTAGCTCGTTATTCATAACCTTTTGGCGAGACAGCTTTTATGTTTATTAAGCTTAGCTTAGTTTCGCACAAGGCTACAAATATAGGGCACCCATATATCTCAGAAATGCATATATCGCATTATGTGGCGGCCACACACCAATGTGACTAACATAACCATCTTAGCAAAATGATTTTGATGATTGCTTCGGGGATTTTTATTGTACATTAACTATTTTCAAGTAATGACATCATTTAATCGTTATGATGTTTTTTTGAAAAAACATTGGACGTGAATTTCCTCAAAAATACTGCTTTGGTTTTCATTATAACAAAATTTAAAAAAATGGAATACAGGAAAAGATAACAATGAATAAGTAACAGTTTCTTGCGTATTTTTCTTTTACAAAGTCACTAACGCGTTCCATGCATGTTATTCTCAACATGCTTCCGTAGAGCATTTATTTTCCAACTTTTCATCTATGCGGTGATTGTCATGTATTCACTGCTATATAGATAAATTGACATCATATAGCTTTTCAACGCTCTTTTCATGTTTCTTAGTACGTTGCTTATCTTCTTGAAGGCATCTTTCGCTATTCTAATGCGCGTTCGGACATCAGTATAGCATTTTCTATCTTCTGTTAAAACACTTCCCAGATATTTAGATATGTATTGTTTTATGCTGACATTTCCAATTCATACTTTGCTGCTTGGGCTTTTGCCCTTGTTGACAAAAAAACATTCTGTCTTCTTATATTTGATAGCTAGTCCTTTCTTCTCGCTATCATATACTACGTTGTCTAGGAAATCCTGCAGTTTCTGTGTCTGCTATCAATAAGGTGTTATCTGCCTGTCGTATACTGTTAAAATTACGCCCACAGATAACAAAATCTTTGGAAGGTCTGCATCTCCCTTAGGATAGCTTCAGCGAAAAGACACACCCTTGTTTTTAAGCTCCTTTCAATTTTTTCTGTGCCTACTCAATTCAATTTCTATCCGTGTGCAGGTTTTACCCCCCCCCCAGTTCTTGATTAGTTAAAATAGTTCCAGTATAAACCGTACTTTGACTCGGGGGGTGGTTGGGTGGAGGGTTTAAATGGTTAGGGATCCTAAAAGATAATCATACAATTGTAATGAATTTGATCCGCATGTGGAGCCTGACTATTGTGTCTTTGAGCTCAGCAACTTTGCAGTTGTCTGTGTGAATGTTGAAGAAACACAAATATGCCTGAGAAGGTGTCTGCAACAGGGATTACTAGAAACTAACATTCAAATCAATAAAATCCGCAAGATTATTCGCCCTCTCTCAGAATAATATATTCCTGCCCAGCATAGAAGAAACATAGATGTGCCTGAGCGGGTGTCTACAACAAGGATTAGCTAGGAGATGGACAGAATCGGGCACGAGTAGGTCGCCATTGTGTTTTTGTTTTGTCTTAACAGAATTCAAAATGGCTTAGCAATGATTTGAACTCGGAGAGCCACGTTCGAAATCTAATCGAATTCGTTAGGTTCATTTACGCACACATACCCTTGGGGAAGGTATGAATCCATCTCTTCACCTCCAGCTATGGGTTAAATAGCTGGACAGACTGTGGTATTTAGCCTTGGTTCGCAACCTACTGTGGGAAAAAATATCTGCCTCGTCAGTCATGTATCGAAAGATACATGATCGCCTAAGCGTGTATCACATATGGCACTTAACTGCTGATGTGGTTGGTTGATTTTGTTTCGCGGCATATTAACACCTCTGTGGGTTATTTAATGTAAAATTCTAAATAGTTAAGCCTTTAACTATAGATATTTTTTACATACTTTCAGGGTACAGGTTTGTTTTAGATATATAGTTTCTATATTTTGAAATGTATTGTTGGAAATTTTACTATAAAAATGCATTTTTACACTATTTACATTATTCGGACTATTGTCCTCATATTTGTCGCCGTATTTATCGCAACGTTTCGGCCGTTGTACATTCCGGCCTTCTTCGGGTGGTTGGAATGTCGAACTGAACCCTTTATTTCGCTTGCTGGAGTAGACTGTTCTAGTTCCACGTGCCATGTCTAACGGATGTCAGTTATCAGTTATCTCCTGTTAATTGCCCTTTGAAATTTCTCCACTGCCTTCACCAGGTATCGAACTCGCACTCTTTGTGTCCTGTCACTGGATCTAACTAACGCCTTTATCCACTGTGCCATGTGTCCTTGATATAGACAGATACTAAATGCATTTTTATATTTTTAGTGTTGCATTGATTGTTCATTTTATTATAAAAAGGCACTGTTGGTTTTTTGTATAGGGGGTTCCTATTTGCCTAAAGCTGGGACCCTAATCGGTGCTAATACCCGGGTCAGGGTGGGGCAGAGAATAACTGCAATTAAGATGTGGTTCCATGCACCGCAAAACCTCTAGTTTCCCGGTCAGATGTATTTCAGCTGAATGTAGTTCAGGATGGTTGCTGGCGTTAGTGGGTGACTTAAATCTATGGCCTTGTACCAAACTATGATAATTTCAGTAAATTTTTACGCAGATATGTTTTTGCAGGTTTTCCAAGAAGCTGACTGCATTGTTCATTAAGAAGACGAAATATAAAAGGTCAAATACTAAAGACAAGTTCAATTGCTCATAAGCTGATGAAGGGAACAACTAAATTGAAACCACGCCTTCTTTTAGATGCGTCAAAACAGGAAAAATGATTATTGAATTTTTCTCCTAACTGCCCAATACATACCATAGACCATTTTTAACGATTTGAAATTAATTAATGAATATGTCGATGCACTTGATCCAAGAGATGTAATGACATTGTCAAAAGAAATTAAAAAATATATAGATGAAAAGAGGCGAAATAAAAACATGTTAAAAAGTAAAACAAATAAGATGTTTTCCTTCCCGCCTTTTCATTGTGAAAAATCGTAAAATGGCGGAAACTCTTTTATGTTCGTCAAATATTAATAATATTATTAGTTTTTTTTACTGTTTTTGATGTTATTATTAAATTTTAACTTTTTTTTTTCATTTTATTTCCTTTCCATTTGATCATAATTCCCAGATAGTCATTTTACACTTGTTAAGTCAGCAGCACTGACCACAATTAAGTAAAAGACGAAGGCCAGGTTTGAACACACGGCCTTTATATTTTCAAGTCAAGAATATTCCATTTCAAACGTAGCGAGCGATCCATAGTCTTTACTTTACTTTTCTGATTGATATGTTCATTTTTTTACAGCTTATCAACACTTTGCAGGTTATTTAAAGCCAGAAAATATTTTTAGATTGTAAGAATTTCGTTTGTAGATAATAATGGTTTAATGATACAAGTTTTACTAATTAACTTATTGGTGGGGAGCTATTACTAACAAATTATTACCTTGCAGGCGACCAGATTACGTTGATTCTGCAAAGTTATTGTTCCTGACAGTCACTTTCGCGCTGCTTTGATGTAGCTTCCTGGTACCTTTTCTATAAATATTTTCATCGTAATTGTTCTGATGAACTTTGCTCTTTGATAAATTGTGCATAGGGGGGAGTAGTTAGGACTTCATAGAGATTCTGAGGTATTGTGGTGACTGCAGTAAGAATGGTAAGTAAGAATGCAGCTCGGATTAAGGAATCAGGGAGCCGAGTTCGAATTCCAGTCGAATTCATTACATTCTAACGTGCTTATACCTTATATTCCTTACCTGCTAATACGCTTGGAAAAGGTATGAATTCTGTTCTTCCCCCTCTAGGAATGGGTAAATTGCAGGACAGACCGGGTTCTGTCCAATATGAAAATTTTGGTTGCGTGAAGGTAGGAGATAAATATGTATATATTGCTCTGTTCAACGTTTTCCTTGTTCACCGAGCACTGTATTGTACAGCTAACTTTTGCCATATTTGCTTGATATATATATATATATATATATATATATATATATATATATATATATATATATAACTATACTCGTTTCGAAAAACCCTCGAATTTGTGATTTGCCAATAATCAAATCAATCTCGAGGGGAAAAAAGGTTTTAAAAAAAGAAAGAGCTAGAAACATGAAAATCTGTCGAAAAAAATCGCACAGATACAGGTTTGAAGCCCAAAGAAAAAAAAAACCGACACGAGTAAACAACTAACAAAAGAGCACAATACAACCGTAGAGCAGACCTAGATAAACCTAGTGAGCTAGACAAACCTACCCTAAACGGATTGTCAGGGAAAGCCGACTTTCACTGACGATCCGTTTAAATGAAACCTAGGTAGGTTTGTCTGGCTCACTAGGTTATATATATATATATATATATATATATATATATATATATATATATATATCAAGATAGATAGATAGATAGATAGATAGATAGATAGATAGATAGATAGATAGATAGATATGTGTGTGTGTGTGTGTGTGTAGTTGCTATCGCGTTGTTGAATATGACCGTCACAAAATATTGTAAGACCTAGTTGTGCTTTGAACAGCTGTAAGTTTTAAACACACACACACACACCATTTTAAAAATATATATATATATATATATATATATATATATATTTCCTTATATTTATTTATTTTAATTTTATTGCAGACTTCCGCCTTCACTTTAAGAAAAAAGGACATTTTTGGCGATCCCGCTTTTATGAAAAATACTCAGAATTCATGGGGGAAATCCCAGCAAATTTTCTTAACCTTCTTTCTGCGCCATAATTTCCAATCACCAACTCCCAAGCCGGGCGACTAATTATTTTGTCTTCGGCATCACGGGAAAGCATTTGGTGTATGCTCGTGTGTACCAGCAAAATGAGCGTGTGGAGTTCAGGAACAGGTGACTTTTGTTTGTTTTGTTGTTGTTGTTGTTTGTTATTTTCTTAAGTTTTCCGCTCTTGTTGGTCGACGTGGCATCTCCTCATTGGTGGAGAGGGAATGCGATTCTTGTGCAGCATCTAATCAAGATGGGGCCCTCCATTTTCCGTCAAATTTTATCAGAGACAGAAGGGACAGTAGATAATTGGATCCTGAAAATTGAAGAAACCTATGCACCCACACTCACAGACGGACACACACACACACACACGCACGCAGACACACATATATGTATATATATACATATATATATATATATATATATATATATATATATATATACACGTATATATACACATATATGTATATAAAGGTACACATATACATATATATATATATATAGATAGCTATATATATATATATATATATATACGTATATATGTGAAAAGTGTGTGTATATAAATATAAATAAATAAATACATATATAGTTATTTTCCAAGCGTAGCTTAGATGTGGCACAAGGCCGAAAGTAGGGGGCACCTAGTGAGGATCGAACTCACTTTTCAGTTGTAACTGAAATAAATATATATATATATAATTATTCATATATTATATGCGCGGTACTTATTAGAAAGCGCTCAATATCAGAGCTAACATATTTGGTTTGTCTGACGATCACAAAAGCGTAAAACCCAGGGTCACAAACTCACATCAATCAAACCAAATATATACGTATATATATATATATATATATATATATATGTGTGTGTGTGTGTGTGTGTGTGTGTGTGTGTGTTTGTTTGCTTTTTAGACCTGTCCCCTTTAACTCGCCAGTAGTATATAAAGCCACACGAACACTCCTACACATACATATATTGTATATTTGGGCAGCAGTCTTTCTTTTATACATGTTTTATTGAAAATGACGGACATGAAAAATATGTTTCCTTTTTTTTTACTATTATTATCCTATTGTTCGTTAATCGCCGGGAATCTATTGCTTTGGGCAGAAATAAAAGCTTTTTCTTCGTTCAAAAAACGAATTGCATCTGCCGGGAAAGATAAATGTAACTTTCGACATTCTATTTTGTTAGAAGTAAAATAACAACAACAACAAAAAAGAATAAAAACAAAAGGAAACAAGATTAAGTTATTTTAAATTTCATATCTTTTTTGTTGTCTCTGGCTACTAATTTAAACGTCTCTTCTCGCTTAGGTAGAAGCCATTCTGCCATGGGTCCTTACCTATAACTACAGAATGAACTCTTCCTAACACTATGTATACTACGCCTCTCAACAGAGTGGGACGAATCGAATCGAGCCGATAGTAGTTCACTCCAAACCAGACTGACAGTCATACTAACACCTTCCATATCTTGTATTATTATTTCATGTAATATACCTTCGTTATTTCTACTCTTGTGTTCGTGTTGTTCTTCCTTGGTCCTAACCTGGGCCATAACACAGTCTGACTTAAATACCCAAATCGTTTGAAGTCTTCTTTCCCAATAATAGTTACAGAGTATCACCTAATCCACTATAAGTATTTGATTGATTGTTTTTGTTTGTTTAACGGCACATCGACTCCTGATGGGTCATTTAATGCCGAATTTTAATTTTCTTCAGAGCTTTGAAAGAATAAATATATATGTTATTCTGCTTTCGCAATTGAATACATGGTAAATGATACTCAGCTTTTGTGCATATACATGTTTGTGAGGACATGATCGCTAGAGGCGGCGTTATGTTTGTTTTATGTTGTAGTTTTGCTGAAGTTATATTTCGGAATACAGTTTTATTTAAGGAATTTTAGGATATCATATAGACTAATGTCATGAAAGAGATCTTTCATAGTGGTTTTTTGGTTCGTTGATTTTTTTTCGCGGTATATCAACACCTCTATGGGTTACTTAATGCGGAAATCTAAATATTTTGTACGTATTTTTTTGCTTTCGACAACAGATATTTTGTATATAATTGTTTACTTTCAGGTTAAAGGTAGATTTTATATATATATATATATCTTATAGATCATAAAATGTATTGTTGGTAATTTTAATATAAAAATGTACTTTTATATTTTTTATAAAAAATGTTGCATTGTCATTTTGCAAAAAAGCAAAACAACGGATATTCAAACAAAAATACAAAAACGAAAACAATTCAAACAAAAACAACAGAAAAAGAAACATAATTTTGTTCAAACCCATACAACAATAAAATAAAAGCAAAAATAGGGAAAAGATTCTTCAAAATAATAAACACACATTTCCCTAACAGCAAATTATCAATATCAATCAAAATTAATTACAGCTGCATGGATAACATGCAAAAAATAATAACTAAGCCCAATAAAAAATGCTGAACAAAACCAATGACAATCATACCAACAGTAACAATAACATCCAGTAAAATAACACCAGAGACAAAACATTGCCCACTGAACAATAAATGTTTAACCAATAACATAATATACAAAACCATCGTAACTATTGCTCACTCTTTTATAAAAATGTACTATTGATTTTTGTTTGGGTTTCATTATTTTCGCATAGCTGGGACCTAGAAAAAACAGTAATTAAGAGGTGTTTTCACGCTTTTCAAAACATACAATATCCCGATTAAAGGCCTTGCTGTCGGATGTAGTTTATCGTCATACCCAAGACGACCTATAGGCATTTCCTTAGTGTTACACTGCTACAGTAATCCTATAAGATATTGGGTAGGGAATGTTATCTCATTCCCCAGCAAACTTTGTTACCCTGCATTCTCAAAATGGGTCCATTCGAACACCCAAACGAGTGAGTATCTATGTCCGTGCATGTTTCCGACTCAAACAGAAATTTTGATCCTTTGATTACTTGTCAACAATTTAATTCCATAACAATCTACCTTGGTTGGTCCTTGGGCCTTGTGTTAGATGAAAAATTATAAAAATGAAAAAAAGTGTTTTTTTTATGTTATTTTTGTTGGTAAATGCCATCCTTTGATGTGAAGAGCCTCTAGAATTTCTTATCGATTTTGGCAGTTGAATGAACAAGCACTGTTGTATTTTTGACCATGTTGTGATGATAATTACAAGAGGACTTGTGAATTTTTTGTAAATGTTTCTTGTCGGAACTTTGCTCGAGGTGGAAACAGGTCAGTTTTTTCTTCGTAAGGAAGATGAAAATTAGGTGAATAATTGTGCTTCTGTTAAATAATTGTTTAGCAGACTAGTATTTTAGAGGGAAGTGTATCTCACTTCTGACTTCCCGAGCTTGACCTTCGAGATCAGATGTAAGACATAATAGAAAAGTCAATTTTGATTGGCTGAGCTAGCATGGTATTGATAGATAAACTTTTTTTTTCCGGGAGTTGGTTCTTATTCGTCAAGTGATACATTATTTAAATTAATCCTCAATTTTGTCGCCATATTCAATACAACGTTTCGGACGTTGTACACTCCGGCATTCTTCAGGTGGTTGGAATGTCGAACTGAACCCTTTATTTCGCTCGCTGGGGTAGGCTGTTCTAGTTCCACGTCTTATGTTTAATGGATGTCAGTTATCAGTTATCTCCTGTTAATTTCCCTCTGAAAGACAGATACCGTCAAGTGATGTAGACGTGTTCTCTTTCGTGTCCGGAACGGCTCCCTCAGTGAGGCGACCACCTCTGTATAGTTAGATAAAGTAGATGTTGAGATGAGTAATAAAAATAGTTATGTCAAAATTCTCTGTGTCGAAGTCTCTCATTGCCGAACCGAAACGACTGGTGATCATTGGACGATTGAAAAAACCGAACTGAGATCAGTCACTGCTCTCAATGTGCAACAATTCAGCTTGATCTGGTCTCTCAGATCTTCACGATTCAGAAGCTACAACTATATATCATTATAAATTGATTATTATTTAGGAAGAGGTTATTTTGCCGGTCCCAGTAAAATATACAAACGCGCTTTTAAGCTTATTTTACCGGCCTCAATAAAATAGTACCCCTGGCTATTTTTCCGGTAAATATTTTTTATTATTATGAAACAAGGTAATGTTAAAAATAACAACACACAAATTTACCACAGAAGCTTATTTATTTTCACCATCAATTGTTAAGAACATTTAAAATGTTTTCCGCCGTCACATTATTAAAACACAAGTTAAAATCATTTATTCATCATCAATTATTAAAAGAAATATGGAAGTCTCTGAATCGTTTAAGCATTTTTAGGTATAACAGTTTGTCCAAATCCAAAAACATTCCCATAGGTATGGTTCTCTTGTCAATACACTTCAGGTGCACCCACTGAAGACAACAGTCGCAGACACCATGTTGTTCAAGTCTTGCTTACACGTCTTGCATAACGACTGTTATGAAGATCTTAAATATAATATATTAGTTTTAATACAATATTTATATTTACTAACGAAATAGACTTAGTGTCTATTTTACAGGACCGATAAAATAGCCTATTCAAATTTTAAACTGCACCCTTTATTCTCATTCCTCTTTTTATGTCTAGGAATAATTTGTCTTGTTTTCTTTAGTACTATTCATTTATTATATGCCTTGTTTCTACTTAGTTCAAATCTGTACTACCTGGCCTCAGCTTTGGGTTGAACTCAGAATTACTATGCTACCAAATTAATTGACCAATATTTTAATCAATTGGCTGTTGTCTTATGTAGCATGATATTTACAAAGATTGTCATTCATCCTTAGTCTTTATCAAAAGTGTTACCTGCCTTCTGCCTCCATTTGCCTGATTAAGCTGGAAATGGTTCAGGTGTTCATCTGCTTTGGCAATACCATATCCTCTGACATTAGACAAGGCATAGAAATTTTGCCTATAAAATATTTTTATTACTATGAAGGCAGGTAATATTAAAATTAACAACACAGATTTAACACAGAAGTTTATTTGTTTCACTAGCAATTATTAACGCAATTTAAAATCTTTTCTGCCATCAATTGTGAAAACACAAGTTAAAATCATTTATTCATCATCAATTATTAAAAGAAATATAGAAGTCTCTGAATAGTTTTAAGCACTTTTAGGTAGAACAGTTTGTGCAAATCCAAAAACTTCTCCTTGGGCATGGTCCTCTTGTCAATAGACTTCAGGTGCACCCACTGAAGACAACAGTCGCAGACACCATTTGGTTCAGGTCAACTAACTAATTATTCTACACCCTCTAACCTCTATCCCAGAGGTCGGATGTGGCAAGTCTGTCGCTGCTCTCTCACAGAAAGTTTTTTTTTAAGCATTTCATCCCTAGCAAGGTGGGACGCCACTATCGCGCAAGGGGTTACAGAGGATTTGGAGCGAGAGCAGATAGGAATGATAGAGGAGAGGATGAAGAGGAGGATAGTGGATAGATCAAGGCAACTAGAGATGTCGATTGACATTTCATTTGAATAGTTGGAGATTAAGGAAACCGGAGTAGGGAAGGGAGTTCCACAGGCGAGAGGTGACATGAAGCCATTGGAGTAGAAGAGACAGCTACATTTAACAGTTTCAACAGAGAAAGGGTGAGAGCGGGATGCCAGCCTCGTAGGACACTTGAACTCATGAAGTCTGGGAACCAGCGAAAGCAGCTCATCGGAGCAATTACCATGAAAGTATTTGTAAAAAAGACAGAGAGAGGCGACGGTGCGTCTGTGAGAGAGCAACTGTAGACGAGATGCCAGATCAGGGTCAATTATATTGCATATCCGCCTCTGGAGCCTATCAAGAACCCCGAGGCAAACAGAAGGGGCTCCAGACCATATATGGCAGCAATACTCCATGCAAGGGCGAATGGTTGATTTGCAGATTTGAGAAAAAAGTGCTCGGATGAACTGCATTCCTTGGTCCCGCCGATTTAAACCTTCACGGTAAGACCAGCTCATGTCACTTACATAGTAGCCCACCACCCACATCCTCTTCGTATTCCATCGGTGAGAAGTAAGCCCCACTCGAGCAACTTCTTTACGCGAACCACTGCTCTCTGGTACCGACTCACAAGAAAATGTTTCCCCGATTACTACAATCTTTTCTTCCTATCTGCACAAATTGCCTCCTGGCTTAACCCTCTACTACAAGAGGCCTGAACATTTCTGTAAAAGAATATAATATATTATCATACTTATTATAAAACCCAGGTTGTGTGTGTGTGTGTGTGTGTGTTTGTCTGTTCGTTTATATATTGGATCGGATTTCCTACATTTTTCAACTGATTTCAGCAAAACTTCACAGGACTACGAAAAATTATCTTGCGGTGGTTCTGACAGCGCCAAAAATTGGAAAAACACAATTGTTTTTGCAAAAAATCAATTTCAAAACACGATTAAGAGGCACCGCAAGAATGAAAAGGGGACAACTCATATCGAGTTATACTTATTATAAAACCCAGGTTGTTTGTTTGTGAGTGTGTGTGTGTGTGTGTTCATTTATATATGGGATCGGATTTCTTACATTTTTCAACCGATTTCAACAAAACTTCACTTTTGTTTTGGCAGGTAGTGTTTCTTATTGTCTTGCACACTTTTTTCTTTATTTTTACATTCAGAATGCTTTAAAAATTCCATTTACAAGATAATTGTTTATAATAAAATTCTTTTCAATTGGTAGACTCATAACGATTGAAAACAATGTTTTTGTTTGAGTTTGGTTTTGACCAATTCGTAAAAAAAATAAAAAATAAAAAACTTATTAAGACATGCGTGTCCGTCAACCTTAAACAATAATCTTTGTCAATTTTATTTTTCAGTCTTTATGATGGTCGATACTTGATCTATCTCTTACTGTTACATCCCCGGGCAACGCCGGGCTCTACTGCTAGTTAGTTCTAAAACACTATATTTTACCGGCAAAATACTATTTACCGGGATCGGCAAAATAGCCACGGTGTTTATTTTACGCTTGACGGGCAAAATAGGTTATTCGTATAAATAATAAATCATAATAAATATTATGATTTATTATTTATTTTTAATTAATATTTATTATTTATCATAATTAATTATTATATTTTTCAATTGTCTGTTTCCCGCTATGGGTCAAATTCACTTGATTAAGAAAGAAAACCGGTAAATGAATCATTGCTCTTTGGCTTGAGCTGATCTCTCCTGTCTTCATGATTCAGAGGCTATATATATAGAAGATAATTCCCACTGAATCGAATTTAATGTTAATAAATTTTGTTCTAAACAATAGGCACGGATCTGACCAAAATAAGCTTTTCAGTCAGTGTTGCATTAAAGATTAAGAGAAATCAGGAAGGTACCCTCATAGCCATCAGGTGCAGATTCGCGCCTCACGGGATTTCATAGGCTGCCCTTAATAACGGCACCCGAAATTTCCAGGAAGCGGTTCCATAAAGGTAGGTAATCCTTATGAACCTCTTCTGCTTATTCTCTTTTCAATCTGAGAATGGAAACAGTTGCCATCCAAGGCTATAGAACCCGGTCTATCCTGCTATTTATCAGAGAAGAGAACTGATACCTTTCCTAAGGGTATTAGCACGTAAGTGAATATTAGTCAGTTATATGCAATGTGTGATACACGCTTAGACGATCATGTATATTTCGATACATTACTTTATAGTACCAAAAAGAATTAAGCCATTTTGATCATTTAATTTATTTATCAAGATTGAAATTCTGTTCTCGTCATATTTAGGTTCAGAAATATGATTCTTTTTTTTTATTCTAGTCTCCTCTGCTGTGTTATGATGTCTTAGCCATATTCGAACTGAATCACTGCCGTCCCAAAGATCTCTTTCTTTGTCCTATTTTCTATACACAGCTATCATTTTTTGTTTTTACTTTTACTTTCTTTTTCTCCCACGTTGGTTTCTATTTGTTGTTGTGATAGAGGGCGTGTATCTGGTTGGATTTCACTAGGCACGCGCACGACGTTGCGTAACTAACATTTTACCTAGAGCATCGGCTATTAATATATAAGATTATTTTCGGATAATCCAAAAAGCGTTTCGCTAAGCTTTTATTGTTTTAAGAATCGGTTCAGGCGAAACAGTGCAAACCGGTAGACTGCCCCCCAACATGCAGACAGGTGGACGACCCATCTGTGCTTAAGATATGTGCATTTGAAAGAACCGGGAGACAGAAAGATGTATAAGCGATTCATCTGAGAAAGGAAAAGAAATCCTAGAGAGAAGGAATCCACGTTCGCAGAACTCCCGAATACACACCCAGTCACTCGTCGATATTAATTGGTTTGGTTGCTTTTTGTTTAGCGGCATATCAGCACCTCCATGGGTCATTTAATGCCGAAATCAAAACTTAATAATTAATTCAAGACAATGACATTATTTCATGATTAAATTATTTTTTTTGCCAAATAAGTTTGCAAAATCAACGAGGAATGAAACCTTGTTTCTCCTTGCAAGAAATGAGATTAATCATAGCAAATTATTCGATTTTATTATATTTTTTGTTCATTTTCTATCAAAATATATTGTCAGTTTGCTGTAAAAATATAAGCTTGTTATTTAGCAATAATATGAATTGTTGGTAATCTTACTATAAAAATGTTTTGTTGGTATTTTTTATAAAGATATATTGTTACTAATTTTACTATAAAAATATATTGCTGATAATTTTATTATGAAAATGTTTTGTTGGTAATTTTACTAAAATATATTGTAGCTAATTTTATTATAAAATGTAGTGTTGATATTTTAATAAAATATATATTTGTTAATTTATTTTATAAAATGTATTGTTAGTAATCTTATTCTGAAAATGTATTGCTGGTATTTATACTATAAAATGCATTTTTATATTTTCTTTGTGTTTTGATGTTTGTTTGGGGGACCATTATTTATCTACATAGGTTGTTTATTTACTTATATGCCTAGGTTCTAACAGGTGCTCCCACCCGGGGTTAGAATGCCGAGTTGTAAATATGTAAACAACAGTAATTAACAATCTCCTCAACATCTCCTTGCTGTCGGATGTTGTTTCCATATTAATTACCAAAGTCCAGTATTTTTTTTTTTTAAATATTTAGCCTCCTTTACGCATTAGTCTTTACAGCGATAACATTACGATAGTATTTTCTCTGTAGGTATAAATGTGTTCGTGTGCCTATGGCTAAACTATTTAAACCTTCAGTCAGTTATGTGCCATGCGTGATACACGCTTAGGCGATCATGTACCTTTCGATACATGACTGACGAGGCAGATTTTTTTCCCGAAGTAGGCTGCCATTCCTTTCTGCGGTAGACCAGTCGCCATCCAAGGCTATAGAACTCGGTCTGTCCTGCTCTTTAGCCATAGCTGAGAGCAGAGGATTCATACCTTTCCTTCGACTGGATTCGATTGGAATTCGAACTCGACTCTCCGATTCTTCAATCCGAGCCGTTATCTATTACGCCAACGTGTCTCCTTGTCGGGATTATATGTCCTAATTTAAAATGTCGACAAGAAAAACGTATGGATAAAAAAAGAAACAAATCTTTTCCTTTCTGCACATTCTGAAGGGTTATTTATCGTCTCGAACTGAAAGTAAATCATTTTTTTTTGAAAGTCACCCATACAAACAAATACACAAACACGTATTTCCTTTTTTCGCTTTCGGACTTTAAATGGCGAAATGCATTATGGGATATATTTCGAAACAAATCTACTTTCATGAACGTTTTCCAATTGTCAAAAGTTTAAAAACGTTATCGGGTTTATATGTCCTAATTACAAAACACGTACACATGTGTATATATTATGTATATAATATAAAAAAGCAATATTTGTAGACACTACTCAAAAAAGTGAAAAAATTCCCAGCATCCTTCATTCGTGCGTAGTCTTTACAGCGATAACATTATGGTAGTATTTTCTCTGTATGTAGAAATTTGTTCGTGTGCCTATGGCTAAACTATTTAAACCTTCAGTCAGTTATGTGCCATGTGTGATACACGCTAAGATGATCGTAGCTTTCGATACATGACTGACGAGGCAGATATTTCCTGCATTGTTGCCATTTCTTTCTACGGTAGACCAGTTGCCATCCAAGGCTACAAAACCCGGACTATCCTTCTATTTATCATATAAGATAATTCATACCTTTCCCAAGGGTAATAGTACGTAAGTGAATATCAGTCAGTGATATGAAATGCGTGATATGAAATGCAAAAATTTTGAAACACATATCTTAAGGTGATGCCATTATAACCCGGCCTTTATTTATAATAGAAGAGAATTCAAACCTTTCCCAGGTATTAGCACGTTTGAATATCGCATTGTTATGCCAATGCGTGAAACACTCTAAGGTGATCTTATCTTTCGATACATGACGAGGCAGATATTTCCCGCATTGTTGCCATTTCTTTCTGCGGTAGACCAGTTGCCATCCAAGTCTACAGGACCCGGATTATCCTGCTATTTACCATGGAAGAGAATTCATAACTTTCACAAGAGTTTTAGCACGTAAGTGAATATCAGTCAGTTAAGTGCCATGCGTAATTCACGCTTAGGCGATCATGTATCTTTCGATACATGATTGACGAAGCAGATTTTTTCCAGCAGTAGGTTGCCATTTCTTTCTAAGGTTACCATCCAAGTCTGCCATTTACCCATAGCTGAAAGGAGGGGGAGAAATAGAGTATTCATACCTTTTGCCAATGTTATATAGCACGTAAGTGAATGTAATGGATTCGACTGGAATTCGAACTCGACTCTCCGATTCCCCAATCCGAGCCGCTAACCATTACTCCACCGAGTTTTATTATGAGCAATTATCTTAGGTGTGCTATTTTACTGCGATATAATACGCATTTTTTTTATTCCTCCAAAACATACTTCAAAATCATCCATCCTATTTCTAAGGGGAGGATGAGATAGGATTATAGCAGTAGTTAAGCTGCAGCTAAACTACAGGATAATAATCTACCTATATGCTTTTACCAAGAACTTGCTGAGGGTGCCGACTTACGCGACAATTAGCGTTTCTCGCGAAGAAGCGAAGCGCTTTGTCTGTTTTTCCTATTCGTTGAACTTTATCGGAAAGAGGATCAGGTAATTATCTCTCGAAAAATTGAACAAGAGATTCCATTTGTAAAATATTGACGAAAGAAAAGGAATGAATTTTTACAGTCATTTTGAAAACAAAAAAAAACCCCAGAAACTATATAATTTCGAAGCCTATTGAAATTGTTTGCCTTAACCTAAAATATTAACAAAAATGACAGGGACAAAGGACGACTCGAAGATTTCATGGATTCAAGTAATATTTAGGAAAGTGTGCGTGTGAAGGATGTGTAGAATAATGCAAAGATAACATCTAAGGTATTCAGGAAGCCACAAGTGCGAATGATACCTGGAATAATAGTTATAATAATAATAACAATGTCAACTATCGACTCAAAACTTCGGATAACACGCGTTAAGATTTTCGTCCGAAGATATGGGGAATAGAGAGAAAGAATGAGAATGGGTATGAAGAATAGAAGCGAAAATAAAACAGACTCGGATAGATAGATAGATAGATAGATAGATAGATAGATAGATAGTAATAGGGACATATAGATACATATGAAATGATAGGGATAGGTAGATAGATAGTAATAGGGACATAGATATATATGAAATGATAGGGATAGATAGATAGATAGTAATAGGGACATAGATATATATATATGAAATGATAGGGGCAGATAGATAGATATAAACTATTACAGAGAGAGACAGAGAGAGTTAGATATGAGATAATAGGGGTAGATAGATAGATAGATAGATAGATAGATAGATAGATAGATAGATAGATAAACAAATAGGGACAGATAGATATATATGAACTAATAGGGATAGATAGATAGACAGAAGATAGATAGATAGATAGATAGATAGATAGATATAGTTGACTAGAATGAGATAGATAGATAGATAGATATAGTTGAGTAAACAGATAGATATGAACTAATAGATAGATAGGTAGATAGATATGAACTAATAATATATATATATATATATATATATATATATATTGACTAGACTGACATAGATAGATAGATATGAACTAAGAGGGGCAGATAGATAAATAAACAGTTGGATAGATATCAACTCATAGATAGATAGAGATAGATAGATAGATAGATAGATAGATAGATAGATAGATAGATAGATAGATTTGATCAGGCTGAGATCGATACAGAGCTAGAAAGTTATGAACAGGAATAGAAAAGGAAATGAAATGACTGTGAGATATATGCGCAGATTATATATATATATATTAGCAAAAACTATATCGGTCTATATAGAAATGACGGTCTATTAATTCTAAGAAATTGCAACACCAGATAAAGTAAGGAAAGAAGAAATAAATATCTTCAAAACCCCAGGATTTACAATAGATATAAACTCCAATAAAAAAGTAAATTTTTTAGACATAACTGTCAACCCAAACAACGGAACATACAAGACATACAGAAAAGCAAATTACGACACAATATACATGAACAAAAATTCCAACCACCTCCTAACGTATTCAAACAAATGCCTATATCAGTAAGGAAAAGAAATACAACAAATTCCAGTAGCTTAAAAATATTCAATGGAAACAAAACAAAAATATATGAATCAGCATTTAGAAACAGCGTATATTAAAATAAACTAGAACCCAAAAAGAAAATATTTAAACAAAACCAAGAGAAAACGAACCATTATTTGGTTCAAACCACTACAACAATAAAATAAAAGCAAAAATAGGGAAAAGATTCTTCAAAATAATTGAAAAACACTCCCCTAACGACACCCTACATGTACGCATATCCGCGCAGACGAGCTCACTCGCGTGAACACACATCCACCCAGACGGTCGCATGCCCGCACGCGCGCAAACGCGCACACGAACACAAACAATACGGAAAAGTTTTCAATAAAAATATAATCAAAATTAGTTACGGCTGCATCGAAAAAATAACTAAGCACAATAAAAAAAAATACACAACAAAACCAATGACAATTGCGCCAACAGTAATAATAAAACTCAGCAAAATAGCACCAGAAACAAATCATTGCCCACTTAACAATAAATATTTAACCAATAACATAATATACAAAACTATCATGACTATTAAGATTAACACAGACGAAAAAAATACATAGGATCCACAGAAAATCTTTTAAAGAAAGATATTATAACCACGTGTCCTTCGAAAGAAAAAAATAAAACAAACAATACAACCATATCAAAATAAATAATTAAGTTATAAACAAACGAAATAATAACCTAGCGAAGATATATATATATATATATATATATATATATATATATATATATATATGTCTGTGTGTGTGTGTGTATGCGCGTGCATGATATAAAACATTATTTTTAATATCAATTTTGACTCAACTTCGAAGTTTCTTGGCAAGATTTCTTTTCTTCAGGGTGTTCATTTTATCATTTAAGTAATTATTTATATATAAAAAAAAGAAATACAAATTTCCTAGAACACACAAAAATAAAAAAATTAAAACGGTGGCAAGTCTAGAGAACATACCGGAAATAGTTGGCCACAAATTGACTACAATTGAAAAGAAAAGAGGGAGGAAAAGGAAAATAAAGAGAAAAAAACTATGGAATGTAAAGTGATGAAAAAAAAAGAGAAAAGGACAAATGTTCACGACACACTACACGTACGCATATCCGCGCAGACAAGCTCACGCACATGAAGACAAATCTACACAGACACTCGCCAGCCTTCACGCGCACACAAATGCGCACACGAACATATATATATATATATATATATATATATATATATATATATATATATATATATATATCCTTTACGGTTACATCTTTAATGTATTAGACATCCGACAACATTCATATTTCTCTCACTTAAACCTCTTCCACTCACCTCTCTAAAACTTCTCTCTTTTAAGGTTTAATCTCCCACCTTCTCTCGTCTGTCTTTAGCTCTAACATTCGTCCCACACTCTCATACTTACACTCTCTCTAAATTTTATTTTTATTTCCGGAGTTGTTTTTTCTGTTTTCTTTTTGAATTTGTAGGTCTGATGAATTGGATCGTATTTACGATTCCAATGGAATAAATTATGACCATGGAATATTAATGTTTAAGCCTTTTTATTATATTCTTACTCTGTCCTGGACATTGAGTTCTACCTGGATTCTATCCTCTTGAATTATAATTTATTACATTTGAATCGTAATTACGATCTATTTCATCAGACCTACAAATTCAAGTCTAATGAATTGGATCGTAATTACGATTCCAATGCAATAAATTATAACCATGGAATATCAGTGTTTAAGCCTTATATTATATATATATATATATATATATATATATATATATATATATATATATGTGTGTGTGTGTGTGTGTGTGTGTGTATTGAAAGATAAGTGAGAGAAGGAAACTGTAGTAGATCGATATGAATACTATAAATGAAAATTTCCAGATTATTTTTCCTTTTCTGTTACTTAGTCTACAGTTGGAAAGATAATAAGATGCAAGAAAAGATAAAACAGAATTATGAAGTCTTAGGGATAGAAAGCTTGGAATTGTATACAATGACCTGAGTTAGAAACCACCGATTTCGATACGAAACTAAAGCGTAGAAAGAAAAACAAGGCATAGATTTTAGAATGAAAGAAAAATGGTGTTGAAGTCTTAGAAGAGAGGCTTAAATTAGCGCAAGAGAAGAGCGGATACGATTCCTTAAAAAATTCGATGCTAAAGCAACCAGAAAAGGGAACAATATCCTGAAGATGAGAAAATGGAAAGAGAATGCCAAAACTTGGCACATTTCTAGAGGGTCCGTCTCAGTTACACTCATTGTCAATTGGCCCAGGCGTCAATGGGTCTAGATGTGTCCGCGAAGCCTGGCTCAAATCTATCGTCTTAATCCAGTGGATGATCCAATGTAAAAGAGTGAAGCGACGGCCGGCCAACGCATTTGACGCGGCGAAAGTGAAAGTGAAAGTGAAAGTGAAAATAGAGATCGTAAACGAATGTTGGGAAGAAGGATTTGTTGGGACTGGGGCAGGTAAATAGCGCTGGAATCACAGGCAAACACTTGGTGGCACGTAATTCCAAGATTCGATGGCCGACCGGACAAGCTAATGCTTTTAGCGAATAAAATTATAATGACACACAAACAAGAGAGAAGAGGAAGTGGAATGCAACTAGTGAAGTAGAAAAGATTGTGTTTGACTATGGGAAGCGGGGAGAAAGAGATGGAAAAAGAAAAAAAGAAAGAAAAGAAGTGAGAGAGAAAGGACATAGATTAGTGTTAGGTTAAACGTGAGAGAAAGGAGGATTTGGTTATGCAAAACGTCGGGTTAGGAGTTGTTCGCTAGGAATAAAAAACCAGAAACGGTAAGAGCAGATTTAAGAAGAACGGTTAAAGAGATTAACTATCCAAAAAAACACTGAAGTAAAAGAGGAAAGGAAAGAATGGTAAAATGAAGATTAACCTGTAATAAGGAGAATGGTAAATGAGTGAAGACAAATCTCAAAGATCATTTTAAAAGGAATTACTTTTTTTTTTTAAATATCTACCCAGCAAAATGAATTGTAAAAGACACAGATTTATTCAAAATATTGTCCTAATGTTTTTCATTTAATTCTCCAATGAATTAATAACAAAGAAAAACAAGTGAAATTAAGATGAAAGAAATCCTACCTAAAAATGAATAATGCTTGGCAATGATTCGTCACATAATAAAAATTCAAGATAATATTACTACAAGATAACTACAAGATGAAATCCTAGTCAAAAAATTAATTAAGTGCTTCAACTAATAATAAAAATTTAAGATGAAACTAATACTACTAGATCAAAATTAAGATGAAAGAAATCTAGTCAAAAATTAAAATGCTTGGCAATGCTTCAACTAATAATAAAAATTCAAGATAATATTACTACTAATACTACTAGATGAAAAGCAAGTGAAATTAAGATAAAAGAAAAGTCAATCTTAGTCAAAATTAAAATGCTTGAAAAGCAATGCAAAAATTAATTATGTTTCAACTAATAATAAAAATTCAAGATAATATTACTACTAATACTACTAGATGAAAAGCAAGTGAAATTAAGATGAAAGTAATCTTAGTCAAAAATTAAAATGCTTGGCAATGCTTCAACTAATAATAAAAATTCAAGATAATATTACTACTAATACTACTAGATGAAAAGCAAGTGAAATGAAGATGAAAGAAATCCTAGTTAAAAATTAATAATGTTTGAAAATACTTTATGTCAGAAATTAAAGTGCCCATTATTACTAAATTCTAAATCTTCATGAGTAAATCTCTATATAGTATTACATGTTTATATATGTTTAATGAGTTTATCTGTATGACTTTATATTTGTCTCGGTTGCTTATCCATTAGAAAAGGATTAGGAATTCATTTTCGATTATCGGTTATTGCATTAAGGGCTTTCCCTTTCTCACTAAAACACACTTAAAATACCTGTTCTAATTCAAATTGTCAATTCTCAAGAACAAAGAAAAGGGGCAAATTAATTTTCAGGTTTTATTATAATTCTAATGATCGCTTTGTAAAAGAATAAACGCTGGCGAGCAGTGAAGGTAGTTAAAATAATAGCGGTGTCAAAGAAAAAGCGTGCTTCAAGTTTGAAGATAATATTACTACTAATACTACTATAATGGCTGGCAATCCTTTACTTAATAATAGTAGTTGTTATCTATCTATCTATCTATCTATCTATCTATCTATCACAATTTATTATTTCACTATGGCTTTAGTTTGTATGTCTGAATGTATGTATGTAGGTAGGTAGGTATGTTATCGATCTGATTTTTTTCATATCTGTCGCTCTCAATCTGTTCATATATATATATATATATATATATATATATATATATATATATATATATATATTAATCTGTTTCTCATCCTATCTATCTATCTATCTATTAATATCTATCTATCTATCTAAATTTATTATTTCACTATGGCTTTTAGTTTGTATGTAGGTATGTTATCGATCTCATTTTTCATATCTGTTGCTCTGAATCTGTTCAATATATATATATATATATATATATATATATATATATATATATATAAATCTGTTTGTCATCCTATCTATCTATCTATCTATCTATCATCATTTCTATTATCTATCTATCTATCTATCTATCTATCTATTTATCTATCAGTCATTTTTATTATCTATCTATCTATCTATCTATCTATCTATCTATCTCAATTTTTTGTTTGTTTCTATGTATGTATGTATGTATGTATCTATCTATCTATCTATCTATCTCAGTCTCTTCATAACTATTTCAGTGTCTTCATCTATCTATCTATCTATCTATCTATATATCTATCTATCTATCTATCTATCTATCTAGTTCTTGCAAAATTCAGCTGAGAAAATATAAAACGAGATTTTATTACAGTATGCGTTAATGACAGGACGAACCTCTAAGTATATTTGGTATATAAACCGAGTGAAAGAGCACACGGACTTGTAAACCGTGGAAAACGCTATCAGAAGTCAAATATTAAACCACACGAGAAAAAAAATGTGGAGAGCCATGACCATCTACGTTGTTACAGAAAAATAATTGTCCTCTTGCTCTTTAAGCTTTTCCTATCGACACCGTTTTCTAGTATCTATCTGTCTGTGTGTCTGCTGGTGTGTTTGTCTGTCTGTCTGTCTGTCTCTCTCCCTTAGATAAATACGGCTTTTTTCTCTTCTTTCTGTTCTGCATGCCTCCCTCTCGTCCCCATCACTTCCCCAGTCCCCAAGCTCTTTAATAGCAGGAGGCGATAAAGTGAATCATTTCTAGTCATTTCACCAATTGCCCGGGCAAAAATCGGAGTCGAATGCACGTTTCTACATTGACTCCCCTTTCCCGTCTACTAACCTCTACCCGTCAATTCAAAAAACAAAAAAAAAAAAAAAATAGTTTTCGCTCCCCCACGTCAAAAAAAAAAAAAAAGGCCAGGGTACAATCAGAAACTGGTGAAAATGGACGTGTGCTTGAAATTCACTGCGAACCTCCGTCCATTTTGTACAAAAAGATAATGATTTTTTTTTTAAAAATATTTTTCTGTTTGCTTTCATCAATTGCAACAACCGACTTCCACTTAACAATTTCAAGTCGCTTGCATCTTCATTTTTATATTTTATATATGCGTACAGATGTACATATATATGACATACACACACATACATACACACTCATATACACAACCATACACACCTACCTACTTACACCTCAACGTGGTATAATGGTTAATAAACTTGTCTCGCTAGAACAATTATATTGAGTAGTATGTTCGATCCTCATTGGGTACTCCATACTTTCAGTTTTGTGCCACATCTAAGCAAGGCTTGGAAAATCAACACACTCCCACACACTCACACAAGTTTACCAATTCCTCTTATTCTACTCATAAGCTTCTTTCAAATAGCTGTAGAATCGGCCGTGAAAGTGACAAGCCTAGTAAAAAAATAAATTAAAAATAAATTGGCCACACGATGACTAGCCATTTTCAGTTGTGAATAAGAATCAAGACAGTTGACAGAGTTGTGTTGTCTCTTGGCTCGTCCAGTGTCTGTATAATTGCTCCACAAGGGATTCACATATCGTCCAACACTGACAACATTCAGAAGAGAGTGGTTCAACAATGACGATATTTTGGAAGAGACAAATTGCACAAGACTTGGAAAATCAACACACACACACACACTCACAGAAGTTTACCAATTCCTCTTATCCTACTCTTTCAAAATGCTGCCACTCTGGGCAAACGAAAATTGCAATGATCGATCAGAGTATTTCTGTTTTTCAAAAAAGAATCGGCTTCAAACATGCAGAGGAATTTAGTGACTATTTTTTAAAAGCTGCAATTGATGTGAGCTGAGTAGAATGGACCGTGAAAATGGCAAGCCTAGTAAAAAAAATAAAAAAAATAAGGAATGAACTGACCCCACAATGACGAGCCATTTGCGGTTGTGAATGAGAACCAAGACAGCTGAAAGAAGAATCACGATTGCAAAACTCTGTGACAACCTTCAGGGGTACCATTTTTGTTCCGGAATAGTTGTGTTGTCTCTTGGCTAGTCCAGTGTCTGTATAGTTGCTCCACAATGGATTCAGTTATCGGTCAACACGGATAGCATTCAGAACAGAGTGATTCACCAATGAAGATATGTTGGAAGAGATAAATTGTACAAGGCTTGGAAAATCAATGCCACTCCCATGCACACAGATACGCAAATATGTCGGTGTGAAGCTGACAGTGTGGGCAAGACTATCCAGCTGTTAGAGGTAAGAATGGCGCAGCATGTGCCAGGTCGAAATCATAGACACGCACCTACAGCATCAGGGCGGTGGCAAAACTGATGACTCTGTCATCGGTGACCAGTTATTAACTGGTGACGCTTGGAGGAACAACTATTCAGAGCACAGAGCCCGGACAAAGCACCATCGAAACGTCCTGGAGGCTGTTTGTATCAACACACAGCTTCTGTCTCTAAACAGAGAGAACTTTGACAAAAGATGGTTTCATTTAGCGGTTCTTTATATAATTCTAATTTTTTTTTATCTAAATTTTTCCCCTTCCCTTAATTCCTATATATATATATATATATATATATATATATATATATATATATATATATATATTATTTTAAAAAATATGACTTATTCGCTACATAAGAGTTCTCATGTTTCAAAAACGAGAGCCGAAGCCATCAATATAATTATTAAAATTAAATTGAATTAAAGTATCAAGCCCTGTTTCATTCTCAAGCGAAAATTTAGGAATAACCATCTACTTCTGTATGGTGCACTGTTTTTTAAAAATAAAAACAAAAATACTAAAGAACTTCGGATTATTAATCTAACGGGTTCTTTCCTATTTTTCTATATATTTACACACACACACACACACACACACACATATATATATATATATATATATATATATATATATATATATATACTGAAAATAGTATATATATATATAATGTATATAATGGACGTTCCCTTCGGTTTCGACGTATGAGGATCTGATAACTTAACCAATTGATTCAGTTATAAAATCTTGTGCGATAAACTTAAGTGGCACTTAAGACCCGCTAGTGATTTACAAAAGTGGCCGCATATGGAGCAAGAAGTGAGGATTGTGGGTTGTTATCACTTTTAGATTGGCTGACCTTTTAGATCTTGCTCCCAGTTCTTGCAGACGATTCAGACAAGCAGAGTGAAAACTGCTAAGTCAAATTTTATATATATATATATATATATATATATATATAATAAAAATAGCATATATATATAATTCCCTCTCTCTCTCTCTCTCTATATATATATATATATATATATATAGAGAGAGAGAGAGAGAGAGAGACAGAGAGAGAGACAGAGAGAGAGAGAGAGTGATATGGGGAGAGAGATAGAATTAGGAGACCAAACGATTCCGCTACCATGGTTTCAATTTTTGGGGTCTTCACCTGATTCCGGTGAATTGATTTCCTAATTCTATTTTTTAAAATAATTTTTTTTAGCAAAGTTATCTTTTTTAAAAAAAATAAGTAAGTGAATAAGCGCTCGGAGTGATGTGGGGTAGAAGGTAAGGAGGAGGAGGAGCAGGAGGAGGAAGGGGAAAATCAAATGTATTGGAAATATATCGATGGGGGAATAAAATGATATATACATACATTCCTATTATCCCACTTCGAATGAACTGAAAAGAAAATTTTTAGGACAACGGGACATAATTTCTGGTCTCTGATTCAAAAGAATTTTTGTGTCTGAAAATGTTATTCATTTCTTTATTTTATTAGGCATTTATTATTATTATTTAATCATTTTTTTTAAATATGGCGTTCATATTTTTGTTTTCAATTAAAACGTAAGTAAATCGATTGACCGAAATCGCTTGAAGTAACCGAAAGGTTGAAACCAAGGTAGTGGAATCGGTTGATTTTCTAATTTTCTATACTTAAAAGATCTAAATGCTAATTTTTTAAAATCTTTTTATACGTGTATTGAACACTTTTTTAATACTAATGTTTCCTGGTCTAATCTATGATCTTTTATATATATATATATATATATATATATATATATATATATATATATATATATATATATATATATATATTATGTCATAAAAAACAATTATACAAAGAATTAAACAGAAATGTTAATGAGTTTAATGGCGTAATCACTTCGCTAACAAAACTTAATGAGACATTAGCTTACTGCCAATTCCTTATATTCGAGTTGCTTTCAGATGGAAGACTCCTGCCAAGTACTTTCGACAATTTCAAATTGTTTTCTTCAGGGCGTAATTTTCTTATATATAGGAAAATACTAAGACGAAATATGTGTAAACGGAAAGCTTTTTTTGTTTAAAATTTTGCTATTTATTGACAGTTTAATATATGTTTTGGAGCTAGCGATGTTGCGAAGCTAGAATTCTTGTTCAAATCGATTAAGTGAGAATTTTGGTTGAATTTTGAAAAGTTAAAAATCCGCAACATTTTCTTGTTATATGTGTTTATTCATTACAGTGAAATGGACGTAAATATTATGCAATTGCTAGAGTAAAAATGACCTCGTAGTTTTCCACAGATTTTAAAATTCTTATTATTACTGTGCTGCCGATTTGATGTCATAAATAATGTATCTTCCATCTAACAACAACTCGAATATAAAGATATTATTATGATTCAAGGAATTGATAGTAAATTATTGTCTCATTAAGTCCTGTTAGCGAAGTGATTTTGACATTAATCACTTTAACATTGCTATTTAATTCTTTGTATGAATTGTTTCTTTATGATATAAAATAAAAGCTGCTTTAATTTTTTATATATATATATATATATATATATATATATATATATATATATATAAACTAGGGTTAAATAAAGACTTGAGTATTTTAAATCTTTATAAATATTTCAATAGTTAAACATTTTTTAGACAGTTAAAAAAAATTATTTTTTTAAACAACATCTAAAATATTATTAGTTAGATTTACGTTAACAATATTCGAACACAGTGGCGTTCCATATCACGTGATGTCCGCGTCTCGTGACAGACGCTACTTGTAAACAAACAGTAATTTTAATTTATTTGTAACAAACAGTTATTTCCGAAGAAAGATTGAGGTCAATCTGAAATATCAAATATTAGGTTGGTGCAAAAATAATGACGTAAAACGTTAAAAATACGTCAAAAACGACATTATTACGTCATTATTTTTGCACCAACCTATATATATATATATATATATATATATATATATATATATATATAAATAAATACTTTCATAAAAAATACATTATTATTTTTTAATTTGCAACTTTTATATATATATATATATATATATATATATATATATATATATATATATATATGTATACGTATGCATGTATTTGTGTGTTTGTATATATATGTTTTGTATCTATGTATGTATATATGTATATACAGATGTGTGTGTTTGTGTGTTTATCTGTGTGTGTGTGTGTGTTTATCTCTGTGTGTGTGTGTGTGTGTGTGTGTGTGTGTGTGTGCGTGTAGAAACTGACCATCGTGATTATAGACTCAAGTGTCAGTCCAGAATAAATGGAAAGCTGCAAAAACAAAAGCAAAATAAATAAGTAAAAATTTCCCTTGTCCGTCACATGTAAGAGAGAAAAGGCATGTACATGTGATAATATTGAAATTATATTTTTAAATTTAATATATATATATATATATATATGAAGAAATATAGTTTTAAGGTGTGCTATATTTATAGGCTAAAGTGCTCAATATCAGAGATAGAGCGTATGTAAATATAAATATAAAAGTGAAAATTGAAGTCAACACTCCAGAAGCGACAGTCTGTTTCATGATGGACGCAATCGTCAGGCCGCCTGACGACTGCGTCCAGCATGAAACAGCCTGTCACCTCTGAGTGTTGACTTCAATTTTATATATATTTTATATATATATATATATATATATATATATATATATATATATTATTACTGCTCTTTTCGCTGTCCATCAATTCAGATTTTTTTATCGTGTTTCTATCAGTTTTTATTCCGCTCCGTGTATATATATATATATATATATATATATCTTCAGCGGCGGTATCCAAGCCTCTCCGGCACGAAATGCAAACAAGACGTGCCTGTTAAAAAGGAACAAAGGGTTTTGGGGGTTTTTTTTGCCTTTTACACTCGATGAAATGACAAAAAAACCCATTGTCGTATCAATTTGAAACTACAAACAAAAAGGGCAATCAAAAAAAGTCACCAAAATTACTAGATGGATTAACAAAATAAAAATAATATAAAAAAAAAACGTTTAAGTGAATTCAGCTGTCATAGTCATTCAATATTTTAATTATCCAATCAAAATCAGGTTGTGGAATATTTGTATTATTCGAAGAAGAAAAAAAATAAAGGTGGCCTAGTGGTTTATAAAGCTTTTCCGTTTGCCTAGATTCGCATTAGCTTTCAGACCGTTGCCTAGCTGCGACCTGTTCCAGCTGAATAGTTGAACTCTCTCCCTCTGAGCAGAGAGGGACCCGGACGAGGCTCTGCCTAAGGGAAGAGTCTCGTTCGGGGAGGTAGACTGACCGTGCACCCATTTATACGCGTTCAAATAGGAAATATTTTTGGCCGAGCCTACGGGCTCGGAGAACCCACTTTAAACTGGCCTTGTGCCACATGCAACCCTATAGCTACCCTATTTAGCTACCCACCCAACATGGGTGGGTAGCTAAATATATTAGCTTTCAGACTGTCACACCCGTGTTTCAAATCTCAAAATAAGTAAAATGATCGTTAATATCGTCCTGAGGAGTACAGGACAGTTCGGAAGACCTGAAATCTACTGAGTGAAATTCGGTAAATGAAACACTTTGGAGTTGTTCGTCCTTATGCTTATGGGAAAATAGAAGCTCTATAATTTGCAATCGATCTAGATATGATGACCCATCCCCTAGCAATTTTTCTACACGTGATTTGCCGTTCTGAAAAAATAAGATTTTATCTGAAATTCTTCAACCATGTGAGTTGCCCAATTCGTTCTAATGGGGAAAGCTTTTCTGTATGCAAAGGAAATTTTGTGACTATTTTTTTCTGATTAGCATATACGAGATGTGATAAAAAATTATCAGGACTTTTTCTATCGTAAAGGAACCAAAGTATATAAGGTGAAGCCACTTAGCACTGATTGACCTCTGTCGCGCATGCGTACTAAGTTATAACGTTGTCTCTTACTTTCGTTGATTATAGTAATGCTTGAAAGGAAAGTGTGTAGAGTGTGGTCGTCTCATAAAAAAAAAGAAGTTTATACAATGACCGTAGTTTGTGCAGCAGTTCTTCACCAGTTACAATATTTTACTCAGATCCGACAACGAAAATATTCCTCAGATCTCACCGCTTGCGTCTTTTTCATCTTCAAAAATCAAATCCCACTTGAATGGAACAAGATTTCAAGACGCCAAAGGAATCCAAGGCTATGCGACAAGGCAGCTGCTCGCTATCCAAAAACAGGTGTTCCAGGAATGCTTCCATCAATGAAACGACGCTGGATAAAGTATGTGTCTTTAGAAGTGGGCTACTTCGAAGGAGATTAAATGTCGAATTGATATGTGTTGTAGTTTTCTTCTTAAAACACCAGTCGAGTTACTTTTTAATCAGACCTCGTACATACATACATTGGTGGCTATCGACTCACAAAGCGGGTATGGCCATCACTGACATATCCAGCCCTTCAGTTAAAATAACAGCAGTGCATTCATCGGTTGTGTGAACGACTGTGGCTCATAAAGCCAGTCATCTATCTGCATTTCTTGTTACATATGTGGTATGTCAAATCATCTTCGGGTGGTGGAAGTTGACTTTGATCATCATCGCTTCCAATGTGGCACTTGATATGCCTTGTCAAGCCCGACCTGGATTTGCAGGTCAGGCATTCAAAGCATGATATTAGGAAATCGTTATATACATCAGACTCTTGGGGTGATTTCTGGTGTACTGAGCAGATCCGCCCTGGACAAACATATCCGATTGAATTGGGTCCATAGCCAGGTTGGCACCTCATAGCAATTCAGTGATCCCTTCTGAAAACCTCTCTTTAATTCTGCATATTTTTGTGATACCACATGGAAGATATTGACGCCATCAGAAATACCAGCAGTCCAAGAAAGCTAGTCTTCAGCAAGAATCTCCTAAGTATCCAGACCAATATTTCACTTGTATAGTGACTCTTTGAGTCAATCTTTGTAACGAAGTTTCGGGGTGTGCTGCGGTCCTTTTCCCATTTCCAATTCCCCACACATTAATTGTCTTGAAATCCCGTCATCTGGCCCATCCATCGCAATCTGGTATAAGTACTTCAACAGAGAGTGAATTGCCCCTTTGAGAACAACAGTATCAGGCGTTCGGGCATCCATTGGATTTCAAGCACAGAACGAAGACAGCGTTGATTAAAACTTTCCAATATTTTCAGATGTCTGTGACAGAATACCTACGTCTCAACCTATGTAGATATGTATACTAGGGTGCCTAGCCAATCCCTATTGCAGACGCTTGTTCAGGCACATTTGTGTTTATTTAACACCCAGAGCCTATCTGTGATTTATACTGAGCAGGCCTTAGTTACAGTTTCTAGCG
>CAHIKZ030000072.1:972500-997500 GCA_903632075.3 Acanthosepion pharaonis
CTGACAAACTACAAAGAGACCACACCCTACAGTTCACAGTAAGAGCTAAATTGTATCGTATCCCGACAAACACACACGCAAAAAAAAATAAATAAACAAAAACAAAAAAAGAGTTGAAGGATGGATTACATTACATTGTTCTTAGTAGGACGAAAAATAAGCAGACTCCGAAATTGAATCTATGAACTGTCAAGGATTACTCAGTATTGCTCTGTGAGAACCTTTGCAGTCAGCATCATTATGGTTATAAATATGTAACATTTATAAGGATAATATATTTATAATTGATTTAAAATATGTTTTTTTCGCTACACAGATCTAACCATGTTTCAAAAATGGAAGCTAAAAGCCCCGAATTTAATTTTGTAATTAAATTAAAGACATTAGTTCCACTTCATCCTCAAGCGAATTTTGGAGTAACTTTTAAAATTATTGGGTTTTAAAGACACAGCTAAAATCATAATTCATGTTTCCAAGGTTACAGATGAATCCATTTTACTAGACGAGGGGTGTCTCGGTGTTCATTATGTCTATATTTTAATGTATCAGTTATTGCTACGTAGCAATAACTGATACATTAAAATATAGACACCGAGACACCCCTCGTCTGGTAAATTGGATTCATCTGTAACCTTGGAAACGTGAATTATGATTTTTTCTGTGTCTTAAGGTTGACGGACACGCATGTCTTAATTAGTTTTTGTTTTTTTTACGAATTGGTCAAACCCAAACTCAAACAAAAACATTGTTTTCAATCGTTATGAGTTATGATTAAATAGAATTTTATTATAAACAATTGTCTTGTAAATGGAATTTTTAAAGCATTCTGAAAGTAAAAATAAAGAAAAAAAAAAAAGACGATAAGAAACACTATCTGCCAAAAAAAAAAAGTGAAGTTTTGTTGAAACCGGTTGAAAAACGTAGGAAATCCGTTCCCTTATATAAACGAACACAGACACACACTCACAAACAACCAGCCTGGGTTTTATAATAAGTATAACTCGATATTAATAAGTATAACTCGATATGAGTTGTCCCCCTTTCATTAATGCCCCTTAATCGTGTTTTCAAATTGATTTCGTACAAAAACAATTGTGTTTTTCCAATTTTGGGCGCGGTCAGAACCACCGCAAGGTAATTTTACGTAGTCCTGTGAAGTTTTGTTGAAATCGGTTGAAAAATGTAGGAAATCCGATCCAATATATAAACGTAGAGACACACACACTCTGCGTTTTATAATAAGTAAGATCTGGTAGCATGCTTAAATTCTACGGAATGCCAACGATTACTCAGATCTTCCAAAGTTTACACAAAAAATATTGTGCTTTGGTAACTTTTGCAGTAAACATAATTTTGATTGTAAATATGTAACATTTATGAGGACAATATACGGACATCTTTCCTCTGGTGTTTATAAATTGTACAATGTTCAATTATTAGCGTTAACAACGAACTATTTTAAATTACAAAATTGTACTTGGATTAAACGAAAATTCTTTACAATATAATACATATTAATTATAATGCATTTCTTCTTGCAGGCAATTTTGACGGCCCGGGTGCACTATTAATTATAATATCTAATAATAATCAATAATATTTCAACATTTTATATATCTTCTTCGAAATATGTTTAAAAACTGCGTACAAATATTAAAAAATACAAAATAAAGTCTTTGACCAAACGTCGCTTGTCTTGATAAAAACGGATGTAGTGGTAATCAATACAACAAAACGACTGAAACGCAGCCAAAGAGAACGAAATGCAACTGAAACGTAAGTAACATGATGGGGAAGGTGCTCATTTTGAAATTTCCCGTCTGTTTGTAAGAACAATTAATCAAATAGATTAGTATCAACCTTAGGGAATTCTCTTGTCATTTTCTTCATTTCACCGAGGAAGGTCGTTATTAATTTGCATATATAAAGACCTTCATGAGTTTTCAGAGTTGAAAGGTCCGACCCAACAATATGACATCGACGGGACTTGCGGAACAATTTATCCCAAACGACTTTAATTTAGACGAACATCTTGAAATGCATCATTCTGAAAAAAAATATCCAGATTCAACCAATGTTTCACTCATTGCATTCCATTCACACTGGCTGCGTTTCGTTCGTTTTATCACGTTGATTACAAGTACGACCGTTTTCCTCAATACGTCTATTACTGTGAAAGTTGGTTCACTGTGCCGTGCCAAAATCCACCTTGCTCATATATAAATTTACCATTCGTCTGTGCATTGAATAGAGCAGCCAAATCTGGTTGGTGTGCACCTCCCATAGTTGACAAATCCAAAGAAGGTCCTGTAATGTAATGGATCCCGACCTGACATTTCTGTTCCGATGAGCTTTTATCCTTAATGCATCGACTTCATGAACTTAAGCGAGCTACATTATTCGGGCTATTGTCTTCATTTTGTCGCCATATTTATTACAATGTTTCGGCCGTTGTACGCTCCGGCCTTCTTCAGGTGGTTGGAATGTCGAACAGAACCCTATATTTCGCTCACTGGGGTAGACTGTTCTAGTTCCACGTGCCATGATTAATGGATGTCAGTTATCAGCCATCCCCTGTTAATTTCCCTCTGAAAGTTCTCCACTGCCTTAACCGGGTATTGAACTAACGCTCTTTGGGTCTGTCACTGGATCTAACCAACGCCTTTATCCACTGTGCCATGTGGCAAATGGAACTAGAACAGTCTACCACAGTGAGCGAAATAAAGGGTTCAGTTCGACATCCCAACCACCTGACGAAGGCCGGTGCGTTAAACGGCCGAAACGTTGTAATAAATATGGCGACAAAGATGAGGACAATAGTCCGAATAATGTAAATAATGTACATAATACCTCATCTCGGAAATATAGACAGATACTTAAGCGATCTGCTAGATTTTAAACGTTTTTACCGTTTTATGCAACCGCCAGTTCTATTCTAATTCTTTTCTCGCACTTCTCTCCTGTGGAATGGTCTTTCAATTCCGTGCATCCCTGTTACATATAAACTTCAAATATTTAAATCCAACCCCAATCGCCATGTTCTGTCTTTCAGAATCCAGTTCCTTTATTGATCGTCTCCTCACTTCTCTTCACTCAAGTGTACTCATTCTCTTTTACTCCCTGTAACCCCTTGCGTCTTAGGGGCATTATCACCTTGCTTTTGAGGGGAAAAGATTTTTAAAAAGCTACGGTTGTAGAAATACTTGTGCAAATATTGTTGAACATTCTTAAATATTGTGTATTTCATTGTTGAATTGTTCTCTTCTCAAAAGTATTCAAAAATATTGGAATACGTCAATCAAATTGTATTTAATAATAATAATAATAATAATAATAATAATAATAATAATAATAAGGGACTTCACAATACACAGTGACAGAACAATCAAAGCCAACCGCCCAGATATTGTTATTAAAGACCACAAACAAAAAAAGTGCCTCCTTATTGATATGGCAGTCCCTGCAGACTGCAATGTACCTTTGAAGATCTTCAAAAAGCTGTCAAAATGCAGGGACCTTGAAATCGAAATCTTAAAAATGTGGCATATGGGAACATCAACAATCTCTGTTGTAGTTGGAGCCCTAGGATTAGTTGGAAAAGATTGCAGTAGGCTAATTGAAGGGATACCTGGAAGTCCATGCCTCAAAGAGATACAAAAAATTGTTTTGACAAGTACATCCCACACTTTACGAAGGGCTTTATCTATGTAATTTAATTTTTTTTTTTATTTGTCAGTGGAAAGTGTCATGATGACATTTCTAACCTTAGGTCCTTGGGCGGGACCCGGAAAGAAATGTGTAAACACCAGAAATCAAAGAAAATAATAATAATAATAACACCTACTGCAAAATACCGAAAAGAGTTCACAAGACAGAATATCAACCATAAAGAGTTTGACTGTCCCTGTCGTGCAATACAGTTTCAATATTTTAAATTAGATCATCATCGTAATGCTGATGTTGATCGTCTGTGTGTTCCCAGATCCGAAGGAGGCAGAGGATTAGTTCAACTAGAACTGTCTTACAAACCTACAACAATTATTTTTCAAAGATTCCCGGAAACTGCAGATGGTGATCTGTGCCAAAGAACATCAAAGAAATAAGAAACTTTATTCAGTAATAAAGGAAGCCAGCAAATTCAAAGGGAATTTTAAGTAGATGAAAAAATGTAATTATTACACCTACTGCAAAATACCGAATGGAGTTCACAAGACAGAATGTCAGCCATAAACAATTTGACTGTCCCTGTGATGCAATACACTTTCAACATCCTGAATTGGATCATAGCTGTCATTATGGATGTCAACACGAGAAAGCTCCTCACTTGCCACCACATGCATCATCGTAAGGCTGATGTTGATCGTCCGTGTGTTACCAGATCCGAAGAAAGCAGAGGATTAGTTCAACTAGAACTGTCTTACAAACCTACAACAATCGCTCTTCAAAGATACCCGGAAACTGCAGATGATGATCTGCGTCAAAGAACAGCCTTTTTTTTTTTTTTTTTTTTTTTTTGTCAGGAGTTGCCAAGACCCAGAAAAGAAATAAAGGAAGTCAGCAGATTCAAAAGAGAATTTCAAGTGGAGGAAGAAGTGCAAATACACATTAATACAACTACTGCAGCGGCAAAGAACCTAAAATAAAGAAAGCAAAGCAAATACAATATACCAAATGCAAAACAATGGCAAGATAAGCCTCTTCATGGTCAATACTCTGCCCGTACCAAACAAGCTGATATAGATAAACCGCGTGCTCATTCGTGGCTACGTAGTGCAGGGTGAGAACCTGAAGCTCTAGATGTTTTACTTGATAAACAGGACCAATGCTTACGAGCTAGAAATTACCAAGCTTATATACTGTAAAACTATCCCGAAATGTAGATTCTGTGATAAATATCCAGAAACAATTGAGCATCTTGTATCAGGTTGCACGGTATTGGCACCTATTGAATATAAAACCCAGCATGACAGAGTGGGCCAATATCTGCACTGGAAAATAACTTTTATGGAAAGGAAACTGCAAAAACCTGGTATGAACTTTTACCCAGACCCGGGTTACAGACATAAGACCTGTACCGATTTTATGTGACATTACAATACATACAGACAGTACAATCAAAGTTAATCCCCCAGACATTGTGATTAAAGACCTCAAAAATAGAATGTGCTTTCTTATTGACATGGCAGTCCCTGCAGACTGTAATGTATCTTTGAAGATTTTCAAAAAAATATCAAAATACAAGGATCTTGAAGTGGAAATCTAAAACATGTGCCACATGAGGGACCAAGAAGGAAATGTGTATAAAATTGAAATCCAAGGAATTTTTTTTTTTTTTTTTTTTTGTCAGTGGAAAGTTGCCATTTCTAACCTTAGGTCCCTGGGCGGGACCCGGAAAGAAATGTGTAAACGCCAGAAATCAAAGAAAAAAAAAAATAAAAATAATAATAATAATTATTATTATTATTATTATTATTATTATTATTGCGGGCGTGGGTCTGTTACGACCGAATTTAAAAACCTACATTAATAAAATCGGAATAAAAATGATATCTCCTCGCTTCAGAATCTGTATGTTTGGCACTGGAGTAATTCTGCGAATGGTGCTGTCTGAAGTCGTACAACTTGATGCAAGAACTCCACTTCAAAACGCAAGCCCATGCGAAAGATCCTATCACTGCCACATAATCAAAGATGGAACTAACTCGAAATGCAGGATCTGCGAAAAATATGATGAAACTGTCGACCATATTGTCTCAGAATGTACGGAACTAGCAAAAAATTAATATGCCACCGGATATAACAAGGTAGCGACATATGTGCACTGGAAGATATGCAAGAATCACAAAATCGAAACCCCCGAGAGATGGTATGACTACCAATCAGACACAGTTACCCATAATAACGATGTAACTATCCTCTGGGATATGCCAATTCAAACTAATAGAGAAATTAAAACCAATAGACCAGATATTATCATAAAAGACAAGAAATTTAGGAAGTGTATGCTTATTGACATAGCAGTACCATCTGAAACACCTCCATGAAAATTATTGAGAAATTGTCTAAATACAAGCACCTGGAGATCCAGATTAACAGGTGGGGAATGAAGACTGAGACTGTACCAATAGTAATCGGAGCACTGGGCCTCGTGAGAAAAGGAATGGACAATTTTATTAACAATGACCCAGGTAACATCAACATACAAGTTGCCCAGAAGATGGCCCTACTAGGAACAACACATATACTAAGAAAAGTGCTATCAATTAAATGACAATTCTTCTATAGGGCCTAAGGACCATAGTTTGGACCCGGCTCTATAGGATACAAAGCAGGAAACATAACATTCAAAAAAAAAAAAAAATAATAATAATAATAATAATAATAATCGGAGCTCTGGGTCTCTTGAGAAAAGAAATGGACAATTTTATTGTTAATAAAGACCACAAACAATTGTTATTAAAGACCACAAACAAAAAAAGTGCCTCCTTATTGATATGGCAGTCCCGGAAAGAAATGAGTAAACGTCAGAAATCAAAGAAATTAATAATAATAATAATAATAATAATAATCGGAGCTCTGGGCCTCGTGAGAAAAGGAATGGACAATTTGACTAACAGTCTCACAGGTAACATAAATATACAAGTTGCCCTTAAGATGCCCCTACTAGGAACAACACATATATTAAGAAAAGTTCTTTCAATTAAATGACAATTCTTCTATAGGGCTTAAGGACAATAGTTTGGGCCCGGCTCTAAAGGGCATAAAACAGGAAACATAACACACAAACAACAACAACAACAACAACAACAATAATAATAATAATAATAATAATAATAAAAGTTAGAAAGTTTACCAGGCGTGTGCGAATAATAATGAAAACTAAATTGAATTCGAAAAAAAAATTAAAGGTCATTAAAAACACTTGCTATCCAAGTTGTAAGCATTAGTTTCAACCTAATAAATGTTCAAATATTCCCAAACAACATACATACAATTAAGTATACCCCTCTAAAGCAGATGCTGACCGTATATATCTGCCAATTAAATGAAAATTCTTCTATAGGGCCTAAGGACCATAGTTTGGACCCGGCTCTAAAGGACACAAAGCAGGAAACATAACAGACACAAATAATAATAATAATAATAATAATAATAATAATAATAATAATAACAATTCTATGGGACTACACAATACACACTGACAGAACAATCAAGGCCAACCGCCCAGATATTGTTATTAAAGACCATAAACAAAAACGGTGCCTCCTTATTGATATGGCAGTCCCTGCCGACTGCAATGTATCTTTGAAGATATTCAAAAAGTTGTCAAAGTACAAAGACCTTGAAATAGAAATCGCGAAAATGTGGCATATGGGAACATCAAGAATCCCTGTTGTAGTTGGAGCCCTAGGACTGGTTGGAAAAGATTCCAGTAGACTAATTGAACGGATACCTGGAAGTCCATGCCTCAAGGAGATACAGAAAATTGTTCTGACAAGTACAGCCCACACCTTACGAAGGGCTTTATCTATGTAATCTTTTTTTTTTTTTTTTTTTTTTTTGTCAGTGGAAAGTGTTATGACGCCATTTCTAACCTTAGGTCCCCAAGGGACCCGGAAAGAAATGTGTAAACGCCAGAAATCAAAGAAAATAAAAATATAATAATAATAATAATAATAATAATAATAATAATAATAATAATCTATGTATGGCTGAAATAAAAAAAAGGACAGTTTGGAGAGCCTGATCCTGAAGACTTTGAATCGATATGCTACATGGAGATAGTAAGAAATTGAAATAGACATAGTGAAAGAAAGACTGAAGATAATGTTTGCTGAAAGTAACAAGAAAGTCGGAAGCTATGGAGAATCATGGCCGCCCACGCCCTGAGATTATTTATATATTCAAATTGAATCAACAAAAGAGCAGTAATTTAACCCCCCACCCCCGTTTTTATAGGGTTGATAGCTAGAAAATAAAATATATAATATCCGTTTGTTAACTTCGTGTTGAATGACTGGAATAATAATCATTACATATAACACGATGTATTGATCTTTCATCTAATATACGGTAAGGACATTAACAATGTAAAAGAAGAAAAAAAAAATTAATAACTGCGCACTAAAATAGAAATTATCTCGTATGTATGGATACACACATTTATACCCCCCCGCCCCCGCCAAAAAAGTCTATACATTTAACCTCGAGAAAAGGCGGCAAAAAACAAACACTTTCACAATTAGTGTAAAGCGTCCAAAATCCTGAATCTGGATGGTTACATTAAAAACATGAAAGCGTAGCAGACGAAACGAAATGAACTGTAACGAAACGCAACCGTTCAATGATTACTTTGTTAGACTCAAGGCGCGCTGATCACTTTTGAATGAGTCAAAATGGAGTCAAGTAAATTAGATCTTCTTTTTTTTTTTAATCTATCGTCCTGGAACGCCAAGAGTAATTCTTTGTGAGTCACGCCTAAGGATGGAGATATTTTTGAGTACTGTCTTCTCACCAAAATTGGTCGTTTGCTAGAATGAACGCCAAAAGTCGCCGAATTGAAAATAATGCCCAAAAATCTAAAAATGCTTGATTTGAAGGCTGGGGGCATTTTTTAATTTTTTTTTTAATTTTTTACTCAGTCAGTTATTAAATGAGTAGTGTTTTTTTTTTGTTTTGCAAATTCCAGCACGTCTCCTTGTTGCTTCAGCACTCTTGTCAGTTAGATATAATAATAATAATAATAATAATAATAATAATAATTATTATTATTATTATTATTATTATTATTATTATTATTATTATAATATAGGAACACAAAACTACCTGCAGACTTTGCAGGTAGTGTGACCATAGCAGAGAACGGGATGATGATGATGATGATGATGATGATGATGATGATGATAGTAAAATAAGCAAAAACAATTTCCTCGGTATATAATAATAATAATAATAATAATAATAATAATAATAATACGACAAGGAAACTGAAAGAAACTGGTATGAACACCACCCAGACCCGGTTACGGAGATAGGACCTGTTACAATTCTATGGGACTACACAATACACACTGACAGAACAATCAAAGCCAACCGCCCAGATATTGTTATTAAAGACCACAAACAAAAAAAGTACCTCCTTATTGATATAGCAGTCCTGCTGACTGCAATGTATCTTTGATGATATTCAAAAAGCTGTCAAAATACAAGGACCTTGAAATCGAAATCTCAAACATGTGGCATATGGGAACATCAAGAATCTCTGTTGTAGTTGGAGCCCTAGGATTGGTTGGAAAAGATTGCAGTAGACTAATTGAAGGGATTCCTGGAAATCCATGCCTCAAGCAGATCCAAGAAATTGTACTGACAAGTACAGCGCACACTTTACGAAGGGCTTTATCTATTTAATTTTTTTTTTTCGTCAGTGGAAAGTGTCATGATGCCATTTCTAACCTTAGGTCCCTGGGCGGGACCCGGAAAGAAATGTGTAAACGCCAGAAATCAAAGGAAATAATAATAATAATAATAATAATAATAATAATAATAATAATAATAATAATAATAATAATGATCTTGCTGCACAGAACCAATGCTTGCTAACAAGAAATTATCAAGCACACATACTGAAAAATTATATTGTCAGAACAATTTTTGTATCTCCTTGAGGCATGGACTTCCAGGAATCCCTTCAATTAGTCTACTGCAATCTTTTCCAACCAGCCCTAGTGCTCCAACTACAACAGGGATTGTTGATGTTCCCATATAGCACATTTTTGAGATTTCTATTTCAAGGTCCTTGTATTTTGACAGCTTTTTGAATATCTTCAAAGATACATTGCAGTCTGCAGGGATTGCCATATCAATAAGGAGGCACCGTTTTTGTTTGTGGTCTTTAATAACAATATCTGGGCGGTTGGCTGTGATTGTTCTGTCAGTGTGTATTGTGTAGTCCCAAATTATTATTATTATTATTGTTGTTGTTGTTTTTGTATGTACATTTCCGCCCAGGTCCCAAATCAGAGACTTATTGTCAGAAAAGGCATCATCTTTGTAAAGTGAATACTGCAAACAATTTTTTTAAATTTCTTTAAGACATGAATTACATATCGTTTCCAATCAAATTCAGGGTCCCACCCACAACTGAAATTATGCATGAATTATTATTATTATTTGTGCTCATTCAGTTTTCACTCTAAAAATATCTGGAGGCTTTCACAGGAGGTTAAGTTACAACAAGTACTCTCATTACTCCATCAATCCCCTTCATATTATAAAAGTTGGTTTTCCCTGGTGATAATTGTTGGCATGCTTCATAACTAACTCAGAACTCTCCTCGGCACACTGTTATTATGTTTTTGTTCTTGTCAATTTTTCAGTAACTGTTATTAGAGCTCAAAATTGGATTTGGTGAGCCGAGTTCAAATTCCAGCGGAGGCTACTGTGTTTACTTTTTCATAAATAACCTCTGACAATGACAAGGGTCCATTTCTTTCCTCCTACAGTCACGGGATAAATAGAAAACTTGTGGTGGCCAGTCTAGGAGAAAAACTATTTTGACTTTGAAAGATATTCATTTTCTTTGTTCCCGAGCCTCGTGGCTCAGAATGGGGGAGCCTTTGTGAATTTCAAATTCATTTCAAAAGTTCAGGGGTTTGTCAAATACTGGCGGTTTATAGGTGAGTTTATAAGCATTTAACTGGTTCGGTGTTAGGCAAATATTGATTGTTTATATTTGAGTTTATAAGCATTTAGCTGGTTCGGGGTTTGATAAATATTTATTGTTTATATTTGAGTTTATAAACATTTAACTGGTTCAGTGTTAGGCAAATATTGATTGTTTATAATTGAGTTTATAAGCATTTAACTGGTTCGGGGTTTGATAAATATTTATTGTTTATATTTGAGTTTATAAACAGTTAACTCGTTCAGTGTTAGGCAAATATTGATTGTTTATATTTGAGTTTATAAGCATTTAACTGGTTCATTGTTAGGCAAATATTGATTGTTTATATTTGAGTTTATAAGCATTTAACTGGTTCAGTGTTAGGCAAATATTGATTGTTTATATTTGAGTTTATAAGCATTTAACTGGTTCAGTGTTAGGCAAAAATTGATTGTTTATATTTGAGTTTATAAGCATTTAACTGGTTCAGTGTTAGGCAAATATTAATTGTTTATATTTGAGTTTATAAGCATTTAACTGGTTCATTGTTAGGCAAATATTGATTGTTTATATTTGAGTTTATAAGCATTTCATTGGTTCAGTGTTAGGCAAATATTGATTGTTTATAATTGAGTTTATAAGCATTTTACTGGTTCGGGGTTTGATAAATATTTATTGTTTATATTTGAGTTTATAAACATTTAACTGGTTCAGTGTTAGGCAAATATTGATTGTTTATAATTGAGTTTATAAGCATTTAACTGGTTCGGGGTTTGATAAATATTTGTTTTTATATTTTAGACTATAATCATTTAATTGGTTCAGATTTTATTCGTTATCTATATCTGAATCCGTTGATCTTGGGGGCTGAACGGGGGCCAGAATATCATCTCTTGCTTAATTGATGAATTTGAATCTTGAAATTAGCTCCACAGTCTCATCCAGAGAACGAGTCAATTACTATTTACTTAATTCAGTACAAAACTGATCCCCGCCACATACAAACACACACAAAATGCAAAACAGGAATCATCTGCTGATTTAGTTTTTTGAGGTAAAGCCGGCATTGCTGCGTAAAGATCGGCGTCTAATCAAAACTGCATTATTAAATATTATTGGAGCAACATAGTCTGGCACAAGGCAGCGAGGTTGGAGAAATGAACTCACTAAGTACTCATCAAGAGAACTAACTAGCTAAGAGCAACTATGCTATGAGATACGAGGAGCCCTCGGAAACAATGGAAAATGAGGGGCGGGGTGCAGTTTAAGAAATTGCTACCACGTTGGCCTTTTCAATTTACCGTCTGTAACTGTAGAAATGAAAAAGAAAGAAAGAAAGAAGATTAAGAAAGTAAGAGAAAAGAAAGAAAGAAAATTAAGAAAGAAATAAAGAAAGAGTGAAGATTAAGGAAAAAATTAATGAAAGAAAATTGAGGAAGAAAGATTGAGAGAGAAACAAAGAAAGAAAAAATTAAAAAAGAAGAAAGACCAGAGAAGAAAGAAAAATTGCGTAATAAAGAAATAGGGATGGAAAATTAAGAAAGAAAGAAAAGAAGGAAGGAAGGAAGGAAGGAAGGAAGGAAGGAAGGAATATGAATGAGAAAGAAAGAAAAAAGAAGGACAGATGACTAAGAGAGAAAGAAAGAAGGAAAGACCGGATGAACGAAATTAAACAAAAGATGATTGAGTAAGAATGAAAGAAAGAAAGAAAGAAAGAAAGAAAGAATGATAGAAAGAAAGAAAGAATGATAGAAAGGAAGATGGTAACAACTGTGACTGAATCAGACAAAAGAAAGGTGATTAAGAATTAAAGAAAGAAAGCAAGAAGAGTAAAAAAAATGACTGAGAACGAAAGAAAAAGAAAAAAAAATTAAGAAAGATGAATGAGAAAGAAAGAATGAAAGAAAGAAAGAAAGAAAGAAGGAAGGGCAGAAGAGAAAGAAAGAAATTAAATGAAAGATGATTGCTTGATGGTTAGAATGAAAGAAAAAGATGAAGAAAGACGGAAAGAAATATGGGTCAGTGACATAAAAGAAAGAAAGAAAGAAAAAAGAAAGAAAGAAAGAAAGAAAAAAGAAAATGTGAAATAGCGTAAGAATAATGACTGAGAAAGAAAGACGAACGAAAAAAAGAAAATGTAGGAAAAAAAGAATGAAAGAAAAAAGAAGGAAAGGAGGATATAAGACTAAGAAAGAAAGAAAGAAAGAAAGAAAGAAAGAAAGAAAGAAAGAAAGATGATTGAGTGAGAATAAAAAGAGGATAGAAAGACGGAAGAAATATAGCTGAGTGAAACAAAAGAAAGAAATGAGATTAAAATAAAAGAAAGAAAGAAAGAAAGAATGAGATTAAGAAAGTGTTGAAGCTTAAATAAGCATGGAATAATACAACACAAAATGTACGTTAACAAAATGTATTGAAACAAAGAATAGGTACACAATATTTACAGTTAGTTTGGTATATTCTTGGGAAGACTGTTCCTGCATAATGGGTTGACTAAATCGCAGTCGGGCAGAGTCTCTGGATTCAATCTCTTCATCTCTACTATCTTCCCCGTCTTCCGGTACCAACCCATATTTATATGGTCGGTAGTCCGCTTATGTAAATTAGGTGTATCATACACAACAGAAAGAAAGAAAGAAAGAAAGAAAGAAAGAAAGAAAGAAAGAAAGAAAAAGCGTAAGAAAAGTAAATATGTTCTGGAAACAACGTATGAATAAAATCGTATTCTAGAAAGTACAAACGTAATGGGATGACATGAAAAAACACGGAAGGAAAAAAATGATGGAAAGAAGTAAGAAAGGAAAGAATTTGGGAAAAAGTAGAATCCATAAAACAAAAAAAAAAATTGCAAAATATATAAGTCAATGAAGCAACGAAACGAAAGGAATAAGTTCCGCCGGGTCATGTGAAGTTGACGCTTGCTTTTATGATTGATTATAGTTTTAAGATCTAATAAACGAAAAAAAGAAAGAAAGAAAGAAAAAAGGATTGAATGAAAGAGAAGAAAAGAAAAGACTAAAGAGGAAAGAAACGAAGTGTAAGAGAAGCGTTGAAACAGAAAGGAGGAAAAGAGGAATGAAATTTGGGCCTCAAAAAAGTAAAAAAGATTAAGAAAAACAAACAGAAAAAAGAAAGAAAGGAAAAGAAATCGTTAGGAAATAAAAGAAAAGTAAGAATGAAAAATAAAAAAGAAATAAAGGAACAAATGCAAAAAGAATGAAAGAAGGAAAATAAAACAACAAAGAAGAATCATGAAAGACATTTACCAATGAATGAAATCAAATTTGGAAATAAATCGGTTGAGTGAAAAACAAATATTTTTGAGGTTAAGAAACGAAGAAAATGAAAGAAAACCTTTTAAAGGAAAAAAAAATAAAGAAAGCAATTAAAAAAGAAAGGAAGAAAAATAAATAAATTAATAGAGTTGGTGTGAAAATGAGTAAAATAAATGAATAAATTTTCTTGAAGAAAAATAAAGTGAAATGAATGAATTTATTTAAATATGAAGAAAAATAAATGCATGAATGTTATTAAAGTCGAAGAAGAAAAATCAATGGATTTTGTTAATGTTGGGGAAAAAAGAATTTATGTAAGAATTTTGTTAAGGAAGAAGAAAAATGAATGAATTAGTTTCCTTAAAAATGAAAAAAAGAAAAATGATGAACGAGTTTTCTAAAGATGGAGAAAAAGTTAAAAAAAGAAGTGTGACGTCCCTTAGCCTTCGCTCGCTCTTCGCTGCTTCGTTCGGGTGTCGCCGCTCCAAACGTGACGTCCGCCTGTCTGCATCAGTCGTGTTGTCCCGTCCTGTGACGACCAACTGGCTTGGTATCGGTCGCGGCATCCAAATGTGACGTTCTAACCTTTTAGTGATTCGGATGGGAATCTGGTTAGATTCGATATCAGCCTCGTCGTTCCCAACTCGCTTCCAACGTCTGGTTACCGAAGTAACTGCGTTGATCTCCAGTCCGCCTACCCACGTTGTGAATTGATCTTAGGCAGACGAAATCATTCAGTCGTTGGGGCCGTAATGCAAGTTGAGTTCAAATGAGGGTGGTATCGCACAAATATGTGTAAAGGAAAATAAAATAATAACTCAAAAGTTCAAGGTATCAAAAAAAGGATAATAATACTATATATCTGGTTGTTGGATACATAGGACTGCGTCTATCTCCCGACCCGTATATGGATTGTGACACGTTGTTTTTGTTAGGTGAGTTTTAATATCTTAAGTTGTCTGTTCTTTAAGAAATTGGTTCTTGGTGTGTCTTCAGGCGATAGTCGTAAAACTTATTTTGGTGGTATGGATCTAAGTCGCTCTTCAAAAATAAATTGTTCTTGGATTGAAGGTGAGTTCGGAAGTTGCGCGAATCTTTCAAGTCAGCTAATGCGAGGCGGGACCCACTTCAACTGCGAACTGCGAGGGGAACCGAACTGGAATGAACTGGGAAACTCTCTCATTTTCGCTTGCTGCGACTTTGCTTATATGGACGCCGACCAAAACTGGGGTGGGCTTTGTTGGGGTTTGAGGTTCCTTGATAATTCCAAATCCACAATTCCCTTCTTTTGTTTTCGGTAAGGAAAAATTTATTATTTCCATTTTTGGAAGTCTTCTCTTACCCCTAACTTCAGAGGGCGTCAACAATCCTCCCACTTCTTCGCAGTAACATCTTATACCTATCCTCTCTAAGGAGTAGTAGCAGGCCTCCTCCCCTGCATCACATGATCACCTCCGCCTGGCTCTCGTTAACATTCATCCAATGGTCGATCAACAGTGTGGGCGTGACCAGACTAGCCTTGTTTCTTAAAAATATATATCTTGCTCAAAGAAAAAAAAGAATTATCTCCTCTTTTTTCTTTTTTTCTTCTATTTCCTTTCCTTCTTTTCTTTTCTATCCTCTCTTCTTCTCTGGCCGCCAACAGAACAATGCGATCAGTAGTGTGATAACCTCAATTCTCATCTGGACTTCGTCAGTCAGATTTTTGCCAATTATCAGAGTGGGTGGTCGTCCAGCAAATACGGCTAACTTTTCCGATAATATTGTTTCGCTCTTATCGCTACATTCTAACAAAACCCAGACCTTGTCTAACGATATCTTTCCCTCGACAAAGACTTAACCTATTTTCCTTTGTTTTCTTTAGCTCGTGGGTGGTCAGGCAGTCCTGTGACACAGTTAAATGTTTATCTATTCTGTCCCGGAGTTTAGCTAGCCGATCTGGAATTTGTCAATTAGATTTTCGCCAGCACCAAGTGGCTGTTATCTATTCACGATAATATAAGTCCGCCACCACGACATTTTTATCTATTTAGAATTTTCTGCAATGGCAATGAAACCTTTCACCATTTGTCACTATCAAAATTTCATTTTTTTCCCTTCTTTTCTTCCCAAATGGTGTCACAGAAGAAAACGAAAATGAACTTTCTTAAGTGTGAAGAAGAAAAATGAAGGAATGAAACTTCTGTAGATGAACCAAATAGGAATGAATTCTCTGAAAGAAGGAAACTAAAATGAATGAATGAACTTTCGTAAAGATGAATACGAAAAAAATGAACGGACTTTATGAAAAAGAAGAAAATGAAGGAATTTTCTTAAAGAAGAAAAATGAGTGAACTTTCGTGACAATGAAGAAGAAAAAAGAAAGAATTTTCTGAAAGAAGGAAACAAAAATGAATGAATGAACTTTCGTAAAGATGAATACGAAAAAAATGAACGGACTTTATGAAAAAAAAAGAAAAATGAAGGAATTTCTTAAAGAAGAAAATGATGAATGAACTTTCGTGACAATGAAGAAGAAAAAAGAAAGAATTTTCTGAAAGAAGGAAACAAAAATGAATGAATGAACTTTCGTAAAGATGAATACGAAAAAAATGAACGGACTTTATGAAAAAGAAGAAAATGAAGGAATTTTCTTAAAGAAGAAAAATGAGTGAACTTTCGTGACAATGAAGAAGAAAAAAGAAAGAATTTTCTGAAAGAAGGAAACTAAAATGAATGAATGAACTTTCGTAAAGATGAATACGAAAAAAATAAACGGACTTTATGAAAAAGAAGAAAATGAAGGAATTTTCTTAAAGAAGAAAAATGAGTGAACTTTCGTGACAATGAAGAAGAAAAATGAATGAATTTTCTGAAAGAAGGAAACTAAAATGAATGAATTTTGTTCAAGAAGAAAGAGAATAAACATTCGTAAAAATCAAGAGAAAGAATGAATTAATTATTTTTCTTAACGATGAAATACAAAAATAATGAATGAATTTTCTGAAAATGGAGAAAAAATGAAGCAATTTTCTTAAATAAGGAAAAGAAAATGAATTTTCTTATCTGTGGATAAGAAAAATGAAGGAATTAGCTTTCTGAAAATGAACAAGAGACATGTAAGAATTTTCTTAAAGTAGAAAACCTAAAATGAATGAATAATAAAAATGAATAAATTTTCCCAAAGAAGAAAAAGAAAATGAATAAACATTTATAACGATTAAGAAGAAAAATGAAGGAAATTTCTGGAGATGAAGAATGATATTTTCTTCAAGAAGAAAAAAGAAATTTTCGTAACGATGAAGAGGGAAAATCAATAAATTTTCTAAAGAGGAAGAAAAATGAATGATTTTTCTTGAGGCGAAAAAAGAAATGAATGAATTAACTTTCGTGAAGATGAACAAGAAAAATGAATAGATTTTCTAAAGAGGAAGAAAAATGAATGATTTTTCTTGAGGCGAAAAAGGAAATGAATGAATGAACTTTCGTGAAGATGAACAGGAAAAATGAATAGATTTTCTAAAGAGGAAGAAAAATGAATGATTTTTCTTCAAGGAAAAATAAAATGAATGAATGAATTTTCGTAATGATGAAGAAGAGAAATAAAGTGATGGATTTTCGAAAGATGAAGAAGAAAAATAAATAAAACAAGTTCAAACAAAAGAAAGAACTGTTTTAAAGACTGAGGAAGATGAAAGAAAATATATTAACGATTTTTCTGAATGAAATAATATACTTGAACCTGAAGAAGCTACTGAATGAAATACCTTCGAGAATAAATGAAAGAAACGAAAAAAAAAAATAAGGAAAGAAACGAAAGACAACTGAAGCAAATAAAAAAAGCGAACAAGAATAAAGAAAAAAAGGTACTATTTTGGAAAAACCAGGGATAGACGTGGAAGGGGGTTAGACTAACGCGTATTTACGTGTAGGGAAGTCAGCCTTCAGGGCCCCAGGAGCAGGTGTTCAGAAAGACCCTCATTAGAGAACGACGACGATAAGAATTATCGCTTCATCTCAAGATTAATCCCAGTGTTTAGTATCTCTCGCAACCGTCCCCATTCACCAAACCAGCTCATCATTCCTGTAATTCTGTCGAAAGCCTAACCGTTGGTTCTCGTTCGGCTTCAAATTCTCAGCATTCTGTCTCTTAGTTTCGTAAAAGTCGCTCTGCTAAATTCTCCGGCACGCACCCAGCCTCCGTAATTTTTCGTTCTTTTTCCTTTTCAATTCTTCACTTTCTTTCAATCTTTCTTATTCATTCGTTTCTTCATTGCGTTATTTGTACAACACTTATCCACGACTTGAAGTTCATTATCCGTGATCACTTTTCCCCCGTTCTTCTCGTAAAATTCTTTACACACACACACACACACACACACACACACACACACATATATATATATATATATATATATATATATATATATATAATATATATATAAATATAAATATAAGTAAGTATACTCGTCCTTAGGTGTATTGAGTTGTAAATAAACAAACCAATACCAAAGGAAAAAAAGAAGGAATAAAAAAAAGAAAGAACTAAGAACATGTAATTGAGACGAAAATAATCGTCCAGAATCCAAGCTCAGAGTCCAAAGAAAGAATATACCTCCAACACGAGTGAAGTAAAAATAACTAAGCAAAGTGCTCAATACACTAAGTAAAGCAAATCTAATTATGAACCTAAAGAGCCAGGCAAACCTACCTAGGTTTCACCTACGCGGATCATCAGGGTACGCTCGCCAGCGTACCCTGACGATCCGCGTAGTTGAAACCTAGGTAGGTTTGTGTGGCTAGGTTTTAGGTTATATGATATATATATATATATATATATATATATATATATATATATATATATATATATATATAATAAAATAAAGAAAGAACAGTAAGATATATAATCCGGTGTACTTAGACATTATTTTTATTTTTTACAAAACAGTGCTCAATGCAAATCTACAGAGCATAAATATTATAAATGTACTAATTAAAAAAATATGGTTCCGTCGCTACACAGGAATTACCATGTTTCAATAACAGAAGCTAAAAATTTCAAATTCGATTATAAAATTAAATCAAAGTCCCTAGTTATGTTTCATCTTCAAGCGAATTTTAGAATGACTTCTATTATTCCGAATTTACTGGATTCAAATTCTCAGCATTCTGTCTCTTAGTTTCGTAAAAGTCGCTCTGGTAAATTCTCCAGTACCCAACCAGCCTATGTTATATTTCATTCTTTTCCTTTTTCACTTCTTCTTTAGTTATTTTAAAATTCGCTTGAAAATGAAACAGAACTAGTGACTTTGATTTAATTCTATAATTCAATTTGAAGTTTTTAGTTTCTGTTTTTGAAACATGGTAATTCATGTGTAGCGATGGAACCATATTTTTAAATTAGTAAATTTATAATATCATATATATATATATATATATATATATATATATATATATATATATATATATATATGTGTGTGTGTGTGTGTGTGTGTGTGTGTGTGTGTGTGTTTGTCCGCTTTCAATTCCTCCCTTCGTCCACATCTTTCTCCTTATTATTATTATTATTATTATCATGTTATTATATTTTTAATTGTACCCCCCTCATCTCCCTTAGTTTCTTAGTTCGTACGTACGTACGTACCTCATAGATAATGGACTTGGTCGCAAGGGAAGTCGGAAAAGACTTCCTCTGAGTCGTTGCTTAGTCGCAATGATAAAATGCAAAGTGTTGTAATATTTTTTTCGTTCAAAATAGCGGAGAATTAGGAAGGGCGTAGTTACAGAGCGTATCGAAGGAACAGAAGACTAGGCAGAATAAAACAAAGGAGTTTATTAAATACTCATACATAGAACGGAAAATACTGGAGTAAATCAAATACTACTTAAATCCTACTCGAATGTGGCTACTTGCCTTATTTACACTGAGTTCTAATTTACAACAATGAATGACAGAAAGAACGGAAGATAGAAGAGACGATATCACTCATGAGTCACGAATGTCAGCTATAGTCCAATTAAGGATGTCGAAACTGTATTTCACCACAGGGACAGCCAAAGGTGTTTATGGCTGATATTCTGTTTTGTGAAATCAGCTCGGTATTACCACCCGAAAGGCATGCCTGTAGTTTTCTTTACTTACTTTCTTTTTCATTTGGGTATGCTGTATTTTGTCTCCTTCGCTGACTCCTAGGTATTTTATAGGCTTCCCCTTGTTCCAACTCCCTAATCTTTCTGGCAAATTCTTAAATAGTATTGTGCAACAGGGACAGCCAAAGGTTTATGGATTATTAGTAGTAGTAGTAGTAGTAACTAGCAGTAGAGCCCGGCGTTGCCCGAGGATGTAACAGTAAGAGATAGATCAAGTATCGACCATCATAAAGACTGAAAAATAAAATTGACAAAGATTATTGTTTAAGGTTGACGGACACACATGTCTTAATTAGTTTTTTTTTGTTTTGTTTTGTGTTTTTTTTTACAAATTAGTCAAACCCAAACTCAAACAAAAACATTGTTTTCAATCGTTATGAGTCTACCGATTAAATAGAATTTTATTATAAACAATTGTCTTGTAAATGGAATTTTTAAAGCATTCTGAATGTAAAAATGAAGAAAAAAGTGTGCAAGACAATAAGAAACACTACCTGCCAAAAAAAAGTGAAGTTTTGTTGAAATCGGTTGAAAAATGTAGGAAATCCGATCCCATATATAAACGAACACACACACACACACAATCACCACACACACACACACACACAAACAACCTGGGTTTTATAATAAGTATAACTCGATATGAGTTGTCTCCCTTTCATTCTGGCGACAGTGATGCCTCTTAATCGTGTTTTCAAATTGATTTTGTGCAAAAACAATTGTGTTTTTCCAATTTTTGGCGCTGTCAGAACTACCGCAAATTAATTTTACGTAGTCCTGTGAAGTTTTGTTGAAATCGGTTGAAAAGTGTAGGAAATCCGATCCAATATATAAACGAACACACACACACACACACACACACACACACACACACACACACACACACGCGCGCGCGCACACACACACACACACACACACAACCTGGGTTTTATAACAAGTATGATTAAGGTTACCGATTTGTTAAATATTTAAAAATGATTACCCTTTCGAATGCTATCATTTGTGCTGTTGTTTGCACCTATTCTGAAATCACATGACTATATTTTTAAAGAATTTCAGTAATTTTCAGTTGTTTTTTGGGAGATTAATATTTTTGCGACATTAAAAACAGATTGCCAGCCAAGACAAAAGAACCTCCATCAGGTTATTAATTATGGACATATGACATTGTGCCTGAATAAACATTGGCCGCTCCCTCTTCCCAATTTAACTATAACCCATAGTATTGTAATGGTAGTGTCACCAATATTTAACTTTGGCTAAGAAAGGCGGGATTAAGGACACTCCGTGGACGCAATGCAATTTATATATGACGTAAAATAGCACATAGTATAAAATACAAAACTGAACGGAATGATTTCAAAACATAACAATTGAATTTATTAATATTTGATATACATGCATGCGAACTGAAAAGGTAGGACAGAGTCGTGTCCCTTTGATTAGATAATAGTTGTACCTGAGTTCATATTAAAAGGAAGTAATATTAAACTGTAATTTAGAAGAATACAGTTTCTTTAGCGTGTTTGGAATTGTGAGTTGTAAAGTTGGTAAAAGTTCAGGAGAGATTTCAGAGTTCGTACTTGCGTGAATGTTGGTAATGGTCTTTAACGTCTGACCGCAATGGCTAGGACGGGAGTTCTTGAAGATTACATCTTGGCACTTGGTAGCAAGGAATGAGACGCGCGAGAGAGAGATGAATGAAAAGAAACTACTAAGGGAGCTACACGTGTTCTGTTTATATAATGGTCGTGTACCACGTGAGAGGCTTCCCAGCATATTGTGCAGGAAAACAGATTGGTCGCGTGCAGGCGGTTTGATTGGTCGAAACTGACCAATCAGCAAGCGAGATTGAAGGTGATTGACCAATGAATACTTTTTATATATTTGTAAGATTGTGATGATGAAAATTATAACAGGAATAGTGCATTTCGTAGCAAGGGTTAACTAGCTTGTTGTGGAAGAGTCCACAGTATGGTCGGTTTACAGGCACTCCCCAAACGTGCCGTACGCTGGGAATGTTACCCAGACGAATATTTTCTCCAAATCATTTCCTTAACTTATATATATATATATATATATATATATATATATATATACATGTAAGCAAATATAGATCCGACAGTATGAAGAAAAATATACGGAAAATACAAACAAAAATCGTTATATGCAATTATGCTGTTGTAATGTTAATATAATGTCAACGTCGGACGCTGATCTTATAAAACTTTCAGTTATCTGTTTGGATAAGTCTTGTTCTTATGTCCATCGTCTTTGACATGTTGAATTGATAATATTAATTATATTTTATGAATATGTCCTGAAGATGGTTTATTAGACCGAAACGTCCAACGTTGATATTATATTAACATTAAAACAGCATAATTGCATGTAAGGATTTTTGTTTGTTTTTTCCGTATATTTTTCTTCATATATATATATATATATATATATATATATATATATATATATATATATATATATATATATATTTACATAGGATCTACCCAGAATAATTTCAAAAAACGATATTATAACCACCTTAGTAGTTTCAATAGTGGAACTTATAAACACAGTGCCATCTTGTCCTTTTTTGTATGGAAGGTCAAACAAGAGAATAATAAAGACACCATTTTGAAATGGGAAATAGTCAAAAAAATGTCACAGGTATAAAGCAGGTGATAAATTTTGTTCCCTATGGACGGAGGAAAAGTTAGCTATTGCTAGCTATAAAGAACCGAATAATTTATTAAATCTAAAATCGGAAATACTTAGTAGGTGTAGACATAGAAAACGCTCGTTATTAGAATAGCGGTTTTGTTTGTTTGTTTTTTTGTTGTTGTTGTTAAATAAAGAACGTCACGTGATTACTGGTTTTACTTGTTTATTTTTGGTCACATGGTCGTTGTTGTTTTTGGTTTAATCTATATATTCTGTTCCATTTTTACCTCTTTAGCCAGTTTAACCCTGACTAACCGTTGAGGTGAAAACTAGGTAGGTTTACCAAGCTTTTTAGGTTTATATATATATATATATATATATATATGTACACTATAGCAATAAAAAAAAGTTTAGACTAACATTACTTTTAATGATTAAAAATAAAAACGAAAAATAACAGAAAAACAGACGACTGGTTACGCCCCCACTAACAGAGCTGGATCGAGGCATTATCTATTGCAATAAAACACAGAGTGGCCATTACCAGTTCTTTTACAATATTGACGCATCAAAAAAACAAGATTTTTTATCGCAAATTTTGATAATGTTAGAAAGGAATGAAAAATTCTTTTAAATAGTTAAAAAATATTGTTATCTTTCCTCTTAATAATAACAAACATTTTGATGATAAAATTTTGTTTATGTTAAGTTTGGGTCCTTTTTTATCATACTGTGCTGCTTTTACTGAAAAAGTGGAGGTACCTACGTATTACTGACTTTGGGTGAGAAAATTGTCTATATATATATATATATATATATATATATATATAGTGAAATATGTGAATCATCTTCTTCTCCCTTCAGCTATGGGAAAATAGCAGGACAAACTGGGTTCTATAGCCTTGGATGGCAACTGGACTAGAAGGACAACTCTGAATTCAAACCCGGAGTTGAGCCCCTAAGGCGGATAGACGGCACTTTGTGCTACCTTCCGGCATTTCCTGCAGCCGCGTAGGTACCAAACTGTATTGGTTTATCCTATCCTTTGGACTCTGCTAGCAAGGGGGAACTAGACATCCTGGGAGCCATAGTTCTCCATATATCCCGCCCATGCTCGTAACGCACCGCGTTACTCAATCGTCTCTCGAGACGGACGGATGCCGACGACGACGATTTATATTTCGGAAAAAGAAATCAACGTTTATTTTGAGAAGTGCATTCTAAAATGTCTTAAAATCCGCAGAATCCACACTACGTCACGGCCACGTGACACCACAGTTTTTAAAAACATAGCATAACACAGCTGACAACAGAAATGCTCACAGTCCATATTCAAAATCACCCCCAAATTCAAACGGCCATCTTTATTTCTTTACTTTTCTTTTTACTGATAATCACCCTTCCGACACATTTTAAATCCGATGTCATCAATTGTCGTTGAGCTGCCAACATTTCCAATACATGTAAACATTTCTATCATTTCTGAAAGACTCCCTATAAAATAAAAAGAAATCAGGTTATTTTGCCACGAAAACCAATTGTTATTGCAGCAAGCAAACAATTGGTAATATCCATTTCAGTCATTTGCGCCAACACTTTTTCTAACCTGACATTTGTGATTGAAGATGTTTCGTTTATCAAAATTCTGAAAGACCAAAACCCGTTACATACAGCTGCCACAATCTTTTGACATCGCGGAAACTGGACAAGCTCCCATCCATCTTCTTAGGCCATTTTTTGTGGGTTCATTGCATCATTCGTTAATCTTTTACTTTCACTTTTACTTTCACTTTCACTTTCACTTTCACTTTTCTTATCTTTTTCTTCAGTTTTCATGTAGTTTTTAATTTTTTTTTTCCTTTTTTCGTATTTCAGTTTTATCTTTCATTTTGTCGTTTACAACAGATACTTTCGATTAACTTTTCTTTTTCATTTCCCTCGTTACATTAATTTTGGACTGCACTTGCGTTTATAGATTTCTTCATCCCAGATTTTCATCTTTTTTACTTTCTCTTTACTTGGCATTTCTTTCCATATTTTCTTAACTTTCCATTTAGATTTGTTTCCTTAACAACTTTCACTTTCATTTTCACCTTCATAATATATTTATATTTGTGGTTATATATTTAGTTTAGCTTATACCATGTTTTCTTTTACCTTATATATTCTTTCTCCTTTGTATACAAATTGAAAAAACGTTTACGTCTATCTCTTATTTTATTCATTTTATAATTATTTTCTTGTTCCTTTTTTGCTTTGGTTTTATTCTGTT
>CAHIKZ030000072.1:1002500-1007500 GCA_903632075.3 Acanthosepion pharaonis
TAAGTAGTGATTCTGTTCAGGTTAACTCGGGTCGTTCAGGTCGACTCGGTTCGGCAACGTTGTTCAGGAACCGAAATAGTGTTTGATAACCGAGACATTTTCATCTCAAATTTTCTGTTCGAAAACCGATTTGTTCGACATGTGAAACGTTCGCAAACCGAGATTGGTCTGCATATATATATATATATATATATATATATATATATATATATATATATATATATAAAGATAGATAGATAGATAGATATGTAAGCAAATATATGGATATAGATCCGACAGTATGAAGAAAAATATATGGGAAAACAAAAATCCATTGTTTTAATAACTATGACCTGAAGAAGGTCTACTAGACCGAAACGTCTGACGTCAACATTGAAATAACATTAAAACAGTATATTTGCATATACGGATTTTTGTTTTTCCATATATTTTTCTTCATAGATAGATATAAATATTCATCAAATTGTATTACAACCACTGCCCATCTTTCTACAATTGACTACTTTGTCCGACATTTTTTTGCTACAATTTGCTACACGCGAGACGTCTTTTCCCATCCCCAACTTTTCGCACACTTTCTCTGTGTTTACAATCTCACTCCCCACACGCCACACACTAATAATAATAGACCTGTCTAACGCTTTTACACCGATGATAATTTTAAATTCAACTTTATTTTTATAAAAAAGTTTCGTACACCGAGGAAAATACACCGTCTACAAAAACATATGTCGCTGAGTAATTCCCAGTCCTATGATTGTTCCTCGGTCCGTTGATGAAGGACACAGGCGTGTCCGAAAATTCCGAACACAAACAAATATACACACCCACACCCACACCCACACACAAATATATATATATATATATATATGTGTGTGTGTGTGGGGGTGTCTATGTTATGGGACCTTACCCATAATAGCATAATGGACTATTCCATACGTAATAAATACTGCGCCTCTAAAGAGGAAGAAAGAGAGTTTCGTCTCTGAATTCGGCGATAATTGATAGATCCTTCGGGGGGGAGGAACCTGAAGGAGGCTACTCCAAAGGGCAGAGTCTCTTTCGGGGAGGTAAACCGACCCTGAACACGTTTATACGGGTTCAATGGGCATATTTTTGGCCGGGCCCACGAGCTTGGAGAGCCCACGTTAAAAAGGCCTTGTGCCACATGACGCCCTCATGGGAGGGTGACTGAATATCGTTCCGTCTGAAGTCTGAGTTCAGTCTGAAGCCTGAGGTCCGTCAGGAGTCTGTCAGTCAGTCAGAGCGATCGAATCAGTCAGTCGAGTCAGAGGCAGACCGAAACAGAGTCGCGTTCAGACAATTACTACTAAACCTGATTGTTCCTACTAACACTTTCTACTTTTTCCTGTTTGTAATATATCAGTGTTATTCCATACCTGTGTTCGAGTTTTTCTTTATTGGTTCTATCTTGGACTATCACCGTAGTACAAGGAACCGGACCATAACAGTATATATGAAGAAATATAGTTTTAATGTGTGCTATATTTATGGGATAAATTGCTCAATATCAGAGATAGAGCGTATATATATATATATATATATATATATATATATATATATATATATATATATATATATATATTTATATATCGTGTTTAACACAAAATTGTCCAAAACGTGTTACAGCATAATTATTCATACCACAAAATGTTTAATATCTACAAACTAATTGAGTTACTTTTTTTTCCGGATTTTCAGATGAGCTTTTACCCATCTTCATACCATTGTCATAAGAATCACTGCAAAATACTTTTGAGTGAAACAGCTAGAAAGAAAATAGATTAAAATCGTTTTCTGTCAGGCTCGCCGTCTTCTCACCTGAGCAATGGTGAGAGCAAAAAAAACATTCAGGCTATCAGTAATAATATCACCATTTATACACTGGCTTCCATCTTCAAAGTTTCTTCAAGAGCCATCAAAAGAACGGTGAATAAGTTTAAAAAAGCCGGAAGAGTAGAGAGGAAAACCAACAGAAAGAGGGAACACCATTTCAACTAAGAGCTAAAGATATCAATTAGAAAATTAATAAGATGTTTGGCCCATGTGATAGGGGTTTAAGCTATGACAGTCAAAAGAGGTAAAAATGAAATCGTACGTGAAAAGTGTGAGGCAACTTGTTACTCCGAGATGAATTTAGAAGGTTAGAGAGGGCGAAGATCATCTTGAATAAGTTGGAAAATGACCCTGAAATAATATATATATATATATGAATTATATTTCAGTTCCTCATGAGCTTCCGAAACTTATCTATGATTAATTAATGATGAATATATCATTTTGGTTTAAGTGATTTCATAACGATTCTACTATTAAGCTTGGAGAGTAATTATATATTTTTTATTGCTCAATGTAGAGTCCAATATTGTTATAAAAATTTTCGTTTTTTGCCGACGCGTTTCGTCTTCCGAATTTTTCAAGGCAAAAATGGATTCGAAATGTTTTTGTTCTTATAGTTACATTACGAAATCCAAATTTTTTTTGCTAACAACTTCAAGTTTATAGTTAGTACTTATCGATTTGCTTCACTGCCTTCTGTAGGAGTCTTTGTATTTTTCCTTCTGTGTCTGCTATCAGCACTGTGTTATTTGCATATATCATGTAGTTAATGTTGTGGCCGCCAATGTTGAATCCTAGAAGGACCTACTGGACTTATTCTGCTAGTTATCATGCCAGAGCAAACCCCTCTTCTAGGAATAGCAATTAAGGTCTACTCATTCACAGAATACCCTGCAGACAGAAAACAGATCTGCCTGAGGAGACGCCTGCAACACCAAATAGCTAGCCAACCTAGTGTTGCATACCCCCATGTGGACGTCGTATTAGTCATCGGCGGCAATTTACTTATATGTTGTATCTTCTCTCCATTCTCTCGTCTTCTCACGTCCGGGTGGCGAAATGTTTTGGGGCCTAGATATGAAAGTGTCAGTTTTAAATTTAAGTGTTTCATTAATGTCCACGTCGACATATTCTATCTAACCAGTGGGGTCGTTCTCCTTCTAATGGGGAGCCGTTTCAGGCACAAAAGAAGACACGTCTACAGTGTTTGTGTTGACCATGTTCACCATAATCTATGAATATAGAATACAGCGCAGTACGTAATCTGTTCAATGAAACAACGTTAAAGATTAACACTCACGAGTCAGACACTCTACTGAATCTGACTATATCGCCAATACCACCAACAGCTGTTCCGTAATTCTTCAGTCTTCGATATCAAAGGCTGCCAGTGAATATTCGGGGGAAAATGGCTGCCCTTATACACGTTGCATTGAATATTTTGAGCCTTCTGATTGGTTAACCCTCCTATTGGTGAGCTATAAAATGAGTCAGCTCATTTTGGCTGGCTCACTAGTACACCAGGGTACTCAAAAATTCCAACAGTGTGACGGTTAAGAAACAATTTGTTGAAAACATTTCTCTATCTATCGTCCCCACGCTAGCTCAGCCAATAAAAATGGACTTTCCTATTTTGTCCTGTATCTGACCCCTAAAGTCGACCTCAGGAAGTCAGAGCAGAGATATAGTTCTACCTAAAAATAATAGTCTGCTAAACAATTATTTAACACTAGTAGACTCAATAGTCTTCCAAGAGAGCGATGGCTACGAAAGTCATTTTGAGAGTAGGCTGAATCGCTCATAGACGGACTATGAAGGAGTAGTGCTAGAACTGTGACATCTTGCCTTCTAACTCTTATTAATAACTGCATTTTTTCTTTTCGGGTTCGAGGGCAGGCTGAAAAGTTAAAAGGCTGACTACCAACAGGAGATATGACGTCAACATCACTAATATAGTGGTTCTCAGTCAAGTGTGTTTTTTTTTGTTTTTTTTTATTTTGGGAACAGATAATATCCAAATCCGGAAAACAGGGAGGGTGAGTTAAGCACAATGTCGCATCATCTGATTATCAGGTGGATAACGCCAACACCGACAACGTTTACTCACAGGTCGTTTACGTCACAACACTTTTTGCTTACGTCACAAAACTCTAGTTCAGCGAGAATCGCCAATTGTCTCTAGCTACTGTGATGATGACTTATGAAATCATTGGTTGGAACATATTTACTGTACATTTATTCCAAAATTTCTGACGAAATTTCCTCCTTGTCTGAAAACGATTATTCGTAATTTGAAAAAGTTAACCATTAAAATTAATCGACACAAAATATCTGTTGTCTTTAATAATATTCACCTTAAAGACTATTTCCTTCTTTAATGCAGATAAGGCGTTGGATGAGTTGTATATATATATATATATATATATATATATATATATATATATATTGAACAATAAAAATATTAAAAAAGATATTAAAAAATTAATTAAAAAATTAAAATCTTCAGACACACTAGGAGATTAATATTCTTTCGTTTTTTTTTGTTTTTTTTTATTATTCTTTCATTTAGATTCCTCGACTAGTTTCGGCCAAAATGACCATCATCAGCAGAAGAAATATTTCTGCTTGCTGGTAGCAGTGAACTACAGAAATGAATGTCTTGATGGAGAAAATGAACTTTTGTCTGTAGTTTTCATTTGTTTTTTATCTTTTTATCTTTTTAACATGAATCTTTTAAGATTCCCTGTGTTGGTCAAACAGTCTCTTTTAAGTTGTAATTTGAGATAAGAGCTAGATGGATCTATGCTTCTCTGAATTCCCCTGGTCAGTTTGACATTTTTATTGGTCCTGGTGAGAGAATGTGTCTGTGTTAAGTGTTTGTGCGTGTGTTATTTGGTTCTTAGGGAGTGAGTGTGTATGATCTGTGTAAGCGTGTATATTACTATGGATGTGTGTTATCATTTGGCTCATTAGGGAGTGAGTGAGCATGATGTGTGTAAATGTGTATATTCGTGTGGGTGTGTGTATAAGTGTGAGGCCTCAACACCTCCGTAAGCATGTCTGTCTTGTGTGCGTGAGAAATGTGGGTAGGTTTTGATTTGTAGAGTTATATATTAGTACTATCTATATTGTTAAATTTA
>CAHIKZ030000072.1:1012500-1042500 GCA_903632075.3 Acanthosepion pharaonis
AGGGTGAAAGGCTAATACAAAGAATTATTGCTCTCGAGGAAAAAAAATGAATAGGAAGTCTGGGGATGATCTTAAGGTTAGAAAGAAAGAATTTGTCCTTAAAAATACGGAATAGTAAGAAAAGTCAAGGAAAGAAAAAAAAAGAGCAATTGGCCGATTGGTCATGTTGTAATATGAAATAGCCAACACCCTCCCCTACAGAAAAAATATCAAAAGGCCGAAGTGTGGCAAGATTTGGCGATGAAACAAGATTAAGGAAGTAAGTAAAGTAAATATAATATATATATATATATATATATATATATATATATATATATATATATATATAAAAAGCAGTAAGATATAATCCGGTGTTCTTATAGATATTTTTAGTGCTCAATGTAAATTTACAGAGCATTAATATTATAAATTAATTGATTTAAAATATGTTTTTTTCGTTACACAGTTCTAACCATGTTTCAAAAATGGAAGCTAAACGCTCCGAATTTAATTTTGTAATTAAATTAAAGACATTAGTTCCATTTCATCCTCAAGCGAATTTTGGAGTAACTTTTAAAATTACTGGGTTTTAAAGACACAGCTAAAATCATAATTTACGTTTCCAAGGTTACAGATAATCCACTTCAACCAGACAAGGGGTGTCTGGGTGTTTCTTTATGTCTGTATTTTGATGTATCCGTTATTAGTTACGTTTTGGTAGGGGTAGGGATGTATTTTTCAATGAAATCTAACATCCATTAAATGCATGTCGTCTGGATTTTTTAAAATTTTATATATATATATATATATTTTGAACAATAAAAAAATATTAAAAAATTAAAATCTTCATACACACTGGGTTGTAGATTAATATTCTTTCGTTTTTTTTTTATTATTATTTCATTTAGATTCCTCGACTAGTTTCGGCCAAAATGGCCATCATCAGGAGAGGAAATATTTCTGCTTGCTGGTAGCAGTAAACTACAGAAATGAATGTCTTGATGGAAAAAATGAACTTTTAGCTGTAGTTTTCATTTGTTTTTTTATTTTTTTAAATCTTTTTAACATGAATCTTTTAACATTCCTTGTGTTGGTCAAACAGTCTCTTTTAAGTTGTTATTTGAGATAAGAGCTGGATGGATCTATGCTTCTCTGAATTCCCTGGTCAGTTTGAGAGTTATATATATATATATATATATATATATATATATATATAAGACATTTCTTATGTTTATACATTCTTTTTTATAGATACACATATTTAAGTGAATGCTCTGTTTATAATAAACGGTATTAAACATTTACCGGCCTGAATGTCTGAGAAATTTTGATAGAAATTATTCGTCCTCCGAAAGAAATCGAACCTGTATCCTATACGGAACCGTCATATAGCCTGACGTGCCTTAACCGATTGGGCCACAGATAATAATAATAATAATAATACAGTGTAACCCGGATGTAAGAGAGTTGTCGGGACCGGAGAAGGAGTCTCTTATATCCGGGTTTCTCTTATATCCGGGTTTGGTCTATTTTGTTTAGGTAAGTATGGGAACACTTTGGGGCCAGAGAAAATCTCTCTTATATCCGGGTTTCTCTTATATCCGGGTCTCTTATATCCGGGTTACACTGTAATAATAATAATAATAATAATGTCAACTATAAACATGGACACAATATCTTGACCGTGTTTTGAAAAGACTATATAAATACATACATACAACAAACTATTTCTTATTTAACAGTTAAAATATTTCATCTTTGAAAATGGCTAAATGTATAGCCGAAAGCGTTCGGATAAAAACAACGTTCGGATAGTTTTTATATAATTTATCATCTGAAAAAAAAATTATTACGAAACACAAGAAATTGTATAAAAAACTAAATAAAAGCACCTTGTCTGATGTATTCAATGAAATGTGCATATATATATATATATATATATATATATATATATATATATATATATGCGTGTGTGTGTGTGTGTGTGTGTGTGTGTGTGTGAAAAGTGTATATAAATATAAATAAATATATATATGTATAATTATTTATATATTATATGCGCGGTACTTATTAGAAAGCGCGCAATATCAGAAATAGAGCTAACATATTTGGTTGGATAGATGTGAGTTTGTGACCCTGGGTTTCACGCTTTAGCGATCGTCAGACAAACTGATTAATTTTTAAAAATATTTGGGTTTATATAGATTGTGTGTATTGGTGTTATCGTGGAAGTGGTGGGGGAAACTTCGTAGCTTACGTCATCGTACTAACGCAAACATCGATGTATGCAGACACATATACATACTTGGTCGTCCGTCGGGACTCATACATATATAAACATATGTGGGCAGTTTCGGATATGACATATGTATGTATACGGGTGGTGTTGTGTCTATACATACGCATTTGTATGTTGAAATGTTGAAATTTAAAGATTGGAAGTGTGGCGGAAATGTCTCGTGAATGTCTCGTGAATGTATACATGTCATATTTTTTTTATTTTTCCGCTGAATAATATTTCCTCGCATGTATGTATATACGTGTGGTGGGGTCTGTGTAAAATTATGATAGGTAAAAATTATTATTATTTATATTTTTTTTTTAATTTTTGAAAAAAATGGGGGTTTATTTGTTATATTTAAAGCTGGTTATTTGTTTGTTTTTGGTGACTGTGTATATGTAACAGATAGAAATTTTTAATCCTTAATTTATATGGTGATGTTTAATATTTAATGTGCTGGGTGAGAGGATAGTTTAATTTAATAACGGGTCTATATGATATGATGTGATAGTAATGTTGCAAGGGGTTGGAGACAGTGATAATATAATTAGCTAATAGTTATTGCAAATTGGTAGAAATTGTAAATTGGTAGAAATGATTAGTAACGGTGGTGGGAGAATGATAAAACCATGAATGTAGTTATAGTGGTGGTAGCTTGAACTAAAAAGTGGTTGTTGGTGTTTTATTTTATTTTATTTTATTTTGTTATATGGATTAATTTATTTTGTTATAAATCCTGATAATAGGTATTCTGTGTAAAATTATGGTAGTTGAAGATTGCTATAATTTTTAATTTTTAATTTACAAAATTATTATTGTTATTATATTAAAGCTGGTTATTTCCTTGTTTTTTTTTTTTTATTGTGACTGTTTATATATATATATATATATATATATATATATATATATATATTTGTAGCCGCAGAAATAAAACATAGACTTAAACAAAACGGACGTCTTGTTATACTTTAAGTACCTTTCGACCAACACTATTTCAAAGGTATACGTTGGCAAATTAGAAAACAATCAAAGACACACTCAATATAACGAATGAGGAGGGAAAGTTGGAACACGATTAAAAAAAGTGATAAATTTTAATGATAAACAATTAAAATTCAAAAGGAGGTGAAAATAGCAAGTATAAAAAGGAAAAAAAGACATTCACAGTCTCTTCAACAAGCGTGAGGAGCGTAGAAAATACTCCTTCTGTCTACACAGGCTAGGCTGATGAAATTTTATAAATACAGCCTCCAGGACTCGGAGATGGTATACTAATCAAGCACTGTGTACTATTGAGAACCAAGTGTATTCATAATCGGTGGCACAAATATGGTTGCATATTATATATATATATATATATATATATATATATATATATTATGAAATGGACAAAGTCCGACCATTATTCTAAGACATTTTTATGTTTAAGTAAATGCTCTGTTTATAATTCATTCAGGCCAGTAAATGTTGCTCAATACTGTTTATTATAAACAGAACATTTACTTAAATATTTCTATCTATAAAAAGAATGTATAAACATGAAAATGACTTAAAAATAATTGTCGGGCTTTGTCCATTTCATAATGTGTGACGTCATTTGTTTACATTTGTATACGCCATGAGCAGATATGAATGTACGTGAGAGATTCATGGAAGATTTGTAGTTTAAAAACAGTAAAATCGACTTTGCTAACCAAACGCTCCTCTGTGGCCCAATCGATTAAAGGCATGTCAGGCTATATGACGGTTCCGTATAGGATACAGATTCGATTTCTGTCGGAGGACGAATATTTTCTATGAAAATTTCTCGGATATTCAGGCCGGTAAATGTTTTTTTAATACTGTTTATTCTAAAACAGAGCATTTACTTAAATATTTGTATCTATAAAAAGAATGTATAAACATAAAAAAGTCTTAAAATAATTATCGGACTTTGTCCATTTCATAATGAAGAAGTTTCTTCAGGCAACAGAAGTGTGACTTTACACAAGGATGCGTAGAATATGATGAAATGAACATCTGACGTATCTTAAAGCCGTATTGGGCATCATAGATTATGAAATAGTTTTAGGCAACCGGTTTAGCTCCATGTCTAAAAACTTTCCTGTTTATTCCTACTGTAATGTCGAGCTCTTTAATCAACTTGCGTAGCTTTTATTATTATTATTATTATCCGCCACCACCATCTGCATTTCCTGGTTTAATAACATTCCGAACAAGAGTAATCAAGTCTTTATTAAATACGAGATTACGGACTTCTATCAATCTATAACAAAAAAACTTTATTGGAAGCTTTGCTGTTTGCCAAGGACTTCGTATTTTTAAAGCCTGAACAGATTAAAGACTTCCTACATTGCCGTAATTCAATATTATTTCATGCTGGTGAAGATGAGGAAATCTAAATCTGGTAAGTTACTTCATAATGACATGTTTTATTTCAAAGAAATAATAATAATAAAAACTTACTTTTTGAGATATGCTTCTTATAACCACGGCAAAATTGATACAGAACTAATAAAGAAACAATTCTATGTTTTCTTTGACAAGTCAATTTGGCCTCCATCAAGTACTGTCATTAATCCTATATGAACATTATGATATGGCCCTTAATGGAGAGCAATTTTTGACGTATCGTATTATTTAAATAATATTGCAAAAAAAAAAAAAATTGATAGTGACACTGATATATAATTGTTCAACACTGTGAAATACCCTCCTGCTGTGAAAGAACTGTTTGAATTTGAGAAAGACCTTATCGGCATTTTAAATAAAATAAGGTTTAGAAAAAGAAGGAATATTTTTCAGAAAAAATTTTCAACGGATTTTGGAGAGCCGACAAAAGGGAGAAAATTTTTGTTATGGGCGATAAAACGAAAAAGTTATTTGCCATGAGTCCTAGGATGTACAGAGAGAGAGTTTTAGGTGAGGTAACTAAATTTTACAAAAATGCTCCTGCTTTTTACTTGGATGAATTTAATACAGAAGCTAAAGACATCTACACAACGTATAGCATTAGCAATAAAGTCAAGACACTGGCTGGAAAACAAGCCTTCCTGACAGTAAAGGGCCATAATGAAAACTTTATTCAGTAGCCCATCATTCCGTTTAATAAAACCGACAAAAACAGAGTTAGGTATTATAAGACATAAAATTACAATGGATACCTGCAGCTATTCAGGGTAGCTACGCATGACATCCAGTGGAAGAGCATTCCTAATTGCATTTCCTGGTTTAATAACATTCCGAACAAGAGTAATCAAGTGTTTATTAAATACATTAAGAACTTCTATCAATCTATAACAGAAAAAAAACTTTATTGGAAGCTTTTCTGTTTGCCAAGGACTTCGTACGTTTAAATCCCGAACAAATTAAAGTCATCCTACATTGCCGTAAATCGGTCTTATTTTATGGATAGATCAAGAAATCTAAAGCTGCTGACTTCGATGTCCCCTAAGGATCATTCGACGGGGCAGAGATATCTGAACTGATGGGAATCTACATTTTGAGTAAAGTAAATAATATTGTCCACATCGACGACCACGGAATATACCGTGATAATGGACTGATGGTGGTAGCGGATAATAAAAGCAAAAATGATTCAATCAGGAAAAAAACTACAGAAGATGTTTAAAGAGCTGCATTTCGACGTTACTGTGGAAATCAACAGGAAAGTAGTCTGGTTTTTAGATATAGAGCTAAACCTGTTGAGTGAAACTATTTCACCATTTATGAAACCAAATAGGACTTTCAGATGCGTAAATACGGCATCCAACTACCCGTCAAGTGTGATCAGACATAGGCCGTTAGACGTGCAATGCCAACTATCAAAAAAGTCTTCAAATGAAGAAATATTCAATGAAAAAAAAAAAAAATGTATCTGTATTAAAAGAGGAATGGCACTATGTCAACCTGTGTTTCAAGGACCAAGTAGATCCAAAAACAGGGGACAATAGAAAAAAAAGGAATGTTATCTGCTCCAACCCACCATTCAACATGCAAGTAAGAACAAATATAGGGAAATATTTTTAGCCTTTTAAATAATCATTCCCCCCCCCAAAAAAAAAAACGTCCGTGTTCTACAAATTATTTAATCAGAACACAGTCGAATTGAGCTACATTTGCACTAGCAAACTAGGCAACATTATTAAAATGTTGAATAAAAATTTGAATCTTGAAGTATATATGAGGAGTGGAACTAAGGTCCTTTGTAATTGCAGAAGAAAAATTATTGTCCCTTAAATAGGGTATGTTGCACAGAAGAATTAATGTATTGCACCTAGGTAGAAAATGAAAATGGCAGTGCAAAAAATACATTGGTTGCACTGAGGGCCAATTTAAAAAGAGGTGGTATAATCATACATCATCATTAAGAAAACCAGAATTCACGTTTAATACAATGCAAGCAAAATATTATTGGAGATTTAGAGAAAAAAATGAAAGAAGTCTGGTCATTGAATGGAATATTTTAAGAAAAGTAAAAAACTAGTGAATAACATTTTCTGTAAGACTTGACAAGAGGAGAAGTTGGCCATTGCAACATAGAATATTTTAAGAAAAGTAAAAGCTGCAAAATTGAATAGCGGCTCCTGTAAGCTGTGTCTGGAGAAGTTGGTCATTGCAAAATAGAAGCGTAGTGCTGAGTTGTTGAATGAGAGGTCCGAAATTATGGCAAAATGTAGGCATATGTGTTGACTTTGGGGCTATACAAACTCGGGTGAAGTTGGAAAAACAATTATAATTTTGTTTACCACTCCTCCTTCCCCTGATTACTTCCGGTGCCGAATAAGGACATTTAAGTTGTTGTCTGCAATAATTCCGTTGAGTTAAATATCCAAGGAAACCTTGGCGATCGAAACCACAGTCGTATTCCATTCAGCGTTTTTTTTAATTTTCGAATATTAAATCGCATCTACAGGTTTTAATTTTTCTATATTAAGCGTTTTTTAACCAACTATTTTAATGATTATTTACTTCGTTATATACAATCATCTATATATATATATATATATATATATATACAGAGAGAGGGAGAGAGAGAGAAAGAGAGAGAGATGGAGAGACAGACAGACAGAAACAGGAACAGAGACTGAAATAGACAGACAAACAGCTAGCTAGCTATCTAGATAAATAGATAGATATCTGTGGTAGTTATGAATAGAAGTAGATAGATATGAACAGACTGAGATAGATAGATAGATAGATAGATAGATAGATAGATATGAAGAGACTGTGATAGATATGAATAGAATTAGATAGATATGAAGAGACTGAGATAGATAAAGAGATAGATAGATAGATAGATAGATGTGAATATAATTAGATAGATATGAAGAAACTGAGATAGATAGATATGAAGAGACTGATATATATATATATATATATATATATATATATATATAGATAGATAGTGTTAGAAAACAGAAAAGAGATCAATAAAATGCATGATGAAAACAGCGAAAATGTCGCAATAGACTGACAGGAGGAGAAGGTGTATTTTCGAGAAGGCGCAATAAAGATGGAGAGAGTAATTGTATTTGCCATTCGTTTCTAAATTCTCAAGGGGCATGTTCAGTGTGCACAAACAAACTTCCGCCGGAAGTCGAGTAGCGTACTAATGTGATACGCTCACCAGCAATCAAACGTACGTAAAAGAAATTCTGCTAAAGAAGAATAAAAGAAAAAAATCGATAAAATAAGAAAAAAATAACAAAAAAAAAAAAAAAAGCAAGCACACGCACATACACGACTGCGCAAGCGCACGCACGCATACACCAAGCAAACAAAAAAAACAAAGAAACAGATGAAAAAACAAATTCAGGATGTTGACATTAGAAACGGCCATGTTGTTCTTGATAGAGATGCCGTGGAAAATAATAAACTTAATGGACCATTTCTAATATTGTTGAAAAAAAAAAAGAAGATATCCCGTGCCTTTACCCTCTCGGCCATATATTTATTTATTTGATCTTTTCACTGCATTCAATTCAGCTCTCTATCCGTCGCGTTCGATTTCTTCATTCTGTTTGTACGCAAGCGCACAACTTGTAACCTTCCGGTTCATTTTCAATGAGAGGTCTTATAGCTTCACAGAAATGTCTGTATGCGAACGTTTCACAGAGAGAAGACACGCTTTGACGGATGTTACTAGTCTAACGCTCACGTAAACATATACATGTATACACACATATATATAAAAATAGTAGCTGTCCACTCGTATCCGAGAATACCCGTCTAGTAGGGCGGTTAGCCAATCCCTATTGTAGACGCTTGCTCAGGCACATTTGTGGTTGTTCAACATCCACGGAGCCAACCTGTGATTTTGTTATGTTTTGTGCTAATAGTAATATATATATATATATATATATATATATACTTGAAAATAAGATGTATAAATAAGTAAAGGGTTATTGTAAAACCAGTACACTAAGAATAAAGGTAACAGTTATGCACAAGGTCGTCGCAAGTCAATCCAGTAGTGTGTGCTACTATTGGAAGGTCGGTAGTTCTCGCGTAAGTATGAGTCGTACTCAACGGATCCCAGCTAGTATATTCAGTAACCTCCCCACGCGATCAGATTTGGCACAAGGCTGGGTTTAATGTGGGGCATCCAAGCCCGTAGGCTCAGCCAAAAAATTCCGTAGACCCCTTATAAAACGGGGTCGGGTAGCTGTTTCCCGAGACGAGACTCTGCCCGCCGACATAGCCTCGTCTGCTCGTAGTTAGAGATTTTGACCAGCACAGCTGGAACAGATCCCAGCTAGTATATTTATCTACCCCCCACGAGGGTTGCATGTGGCACAAGGCCGGGTTAACATGAGTTCTCCGAGCCCGTAGGCTCGGCTAAAAATATTCCCTTTCGAACCGGTATAAACGGGTTCAGGGTCAGTCTACCTCCCCGAACGAGACTCTGCCCTTCGGCGGAGCCTCGTCCGGGTTCCTCTCTGCCCGAAGGCAGAGAGTTCTACTGTTTGGCTGGAACAGATCCCACGTAGTATATTTAGCTATCCACCCAGTGTTGCATGTGGTACAAGGCTGATTTAACGTGGATTCTCCGAGCCCGTAGGCTCGGCCAAAAATATTCCCTTTCGAGCCCGTTTATACGGCTTCAAGGTCAGTCTGCCTCCCCGAACGAGACTCTGCTCTTCGGAGGAGCTTCGTCCGGAGTCTCTCTGTCCGATGGCAGAGAGTTCAACTGTCTAGCTGGAACAGGTCGCAGCTAGTCTATAACATCATCTAGCAGAGCGTAGTTACGATCTACGGACCTCTGGGTTATGAGCCCAGCACGCTTCTATTCTGCAACTCTGTAACAGGTCGCAAATAGTCTCTGTAGTCCTTACAGATATTATAGTGTAGTCACTCCTGGGGGTGACAGGTTATTCCATTACATCAGGTTTATACTACAACTATATTGAGCAGACCTTAGTTTCAGTTTCTGGGAGAAAGAGCGTGTTATCTCGTATGATCAACAATTTGAACAACGCTAGCGCACTCAAAGCCTCGGTCACGGTGGCTTGTGACTTCGTGCTAGAACAGCTATTGACGGCATCCAATTGTTCCGTCTACCCAATTTCACTCACAAGGCATGGTTTTCAGGCACTTTCCAGAGGTGCCGCAATCTGGGATCGTTCCCCCTCTAGACCGATGACAGATCAACAGAACCCGGTTCTCGTGGTCAGAGGGCGAACGTTCTAACCACTCGGCCACGCGCCCATACCTACCTACCTACCTACCTACCTACATACATACATACATACATACATACATACATATATGGTATGTGTGTGTTTAACTGATGCATCAGTTCCAGTCTCCGACGCTATCCTTTGCAAAAAAATTCCAAGAAGTGTTTGCGAAATTTTCCCAGCTATTTATTGCTTGTTGACTGTGGTTCTTCGTTTTAAATAAATTTTTCAAATTATGAAAATGGGTTTTCGATGAATTAATAATAAAAGCACGTCGATCGGCATTTAAACACAAGTCTCCGTGTTTCTGCAAGGTAAATTAAAAGGAAAACGTGTCACTGACGATGAAAATGTATTTATAGCAAGCATCGTAGTAAGGCTGAACAGTCCGCCAAGCGTAAAATGGTAGCTGATGTTCAAAATGACCTCAAGTCTATTGTTAATTGTGACGAAAGATGGCTAGTCAATTTTAACGCCCGCAAAACCAAACTTCTCTCCACTAATCATCTGAGAGAGCACTCTCTGCCTTCCATGGCTGATGCTAACCTCCAGGAAAGTATTGAATTGCACCTTTCAGAGTAACATTCCCAACTGACGTGAAATGGAAATGCTATAATGAATGCGTTGCTAGATCAACCGCTAAGAAATTTGGTTCACAGTGTCGTGTGAGATATTTTTATTTCTCCAGAATCTATCTTACATATTTATAAGTCTACCATTCGTCCATGCTTAGGATATTGCTGCCATATCTTGTCTGATGCTTCTGCTATATATTTAGAGATTCTTGATAAAACCAAAAGAAGAATCTATCTGACATATTTATAAGCCTACCATTCGTGCACGCTTAGAATATTGCTGCCTCATATGGCCGGTGAGATGTAACTTGAGCTCTTTGATAAAACCCAAAGAATCAGCAATATTATTGGACCTGATCTGGCCGCTCGGCTTCAGTCACTTTCCCACCGTCGTAAAGTTGCCTCCCTGTGTCTTTTCTATAAATATTTTCATGGTAATTGTTCGGATGAGCTTTTCGGGTGTGATTTTCGTATTTGTTATTGTGTGTGTTTGATTGAGTGCTTGGAATGAATGAATATTTTATATTATTAGAGTCCCGTATTGCTTTCGTCCGGTTAACTGGTGTTTCTGTCGCATTTAAGTATTGCGGGGAGGGGTTATTACTAACATTATTTTTTGGGGCTTTCTTGTAAATAGCTTTGTTTTCATATTGTACATACACATTGGGGCTAAATTTTAAATTGTTGTTTTATGCCCCCCCCCCTACACACATACAATGAATTATATATATGGGGACTAGTTAGATCTTCATGGAGCTTCTAAGGTATTATGGTGGATGAAATAAGTATAAGTAAGAATGCGTTGTTTTGGTGTAAAGAATAGTGTTGTATATTTGGGTCAGAGTTTGTGGCTAGATAAGTTTAACGTTGAGACGGAATAAGACCGTCCTTTTCCTCATTCCTCTTCTTGGCCTCGTGCCACATTTTGTAAATATTACAAGTAAATAATGCTCTTCGCTATTGTACCTAGACGTTTTGAATTTAAGCTCAAAACAAGACTGGTGTCGGGATCTCATCAATTTACAATTGAGCTGGCTAGATGTAACCGTAAATTCTATGCTAACAGTTTCTTTTCTCGCACTTCTCGTTTGTGGCACTCCTTTCCGGCTCCATGCTTTCCAGCCAACTTTAATCTACACAAATTTAAATGCAATGTCAATTGCTATCTACTATCCTCCTGATTACTCTTTCCTTTCTCTCCCTCTATAATTAATGCTTCTGTTCTTAATTCTTCTACACCCTGTAACCTTTTGTGTCTTAGTGGCTTTAATGTCTTGCTTGTGGAACTCCTTTTCAGCTCCATGCTTTCCAGCAAAATTTAAATGGGATATCACTCGCTGTCTACTGTCTTCCATATTACTCTTTTCTCTTCCCGCTAATTATTAATGTTTCTGTTACTAATTCTTTCACACTCTGTAACCCCTTGTGTCTCAGTGGCTTTACTGCCTTGCATGGAGTGAAAAGATTAAAAAAAGAAAAAAAAAAAAGAAAGAAAAACTATCTAAATGAACGAAATCTTTAAACATCTTGTCCACAACTAATTCTACTCGATAAAAAAGATAGGATTCAAAATAAATTCGTTATCAGTAATTGCTAAAATATGGAAAGATTGCAAATATCCCAAACTACAGTGATTAACAATCGTTAGGGACAAATAAAAGTATACTGAACTTTTATATGATATCAGTTCTCCAACATGGGCACGTGGACGAGTAATCCTGGCTATAAGACCCGGGTTCGAATCTCAACATAGTCGATTTCTCAGAAAGGAGATTCTATCGAATGTTATCGGATGGTGTTATCGGACTGATTTGGAAAGGGTTGACCTAGGCGTTGTGAGTGAAATCGGGTAGACGGAACTCTTGGGAGCCGTCGATAGTTGTGCTAGCACGAAGTCACAAGTCATCGTGGCCGAGGGCTTGAGCGTGCTGACCTTGTTCAAATTGTTGATCCCGCTAGATAACACGCTCTTTTTCTAGAAACTGTAAATAAAATCCTCTCTGCATAATTACAGTATAAACCACAGGTGGGCTCTTTCGGTGTTGAATAAACGCAAATGCGCCTGAGCAAGAGTCTGCAATAGGGATTGGCTAACCGCCCTAGTAGACGGGCATCCTCGGGTATATATGGCTCTACAAAATGATACAGGGAGTTATGTCTGGCTACTTATACAGGAAGAAACAATTGGAATTTCTAGTGCACATTATAAGGAAAGAGTGCTTGGAAAATCTGATACTCACAGGACAGATTGAAGGCAAGAGAAAAACAACGCATAACCTACCTAGCAAGCTTGAATAAATAGATCGTGCAACAGGGTTTAGGAGCGGTAACAAAACATAATTTATTGTTTGGAAATCACATTAAAAGTCGAAAGACATTTTTCTGGGCAAGGAATTCAACCAATAATTTTACTCCATCAAATTTCTGCAAATTTCAGTTTTTAAATCTAGAACGAAGATTTTTAATTTTTTTTTATTTTTAATTATTTCACGCCAAGCAAGTAATGCCAGTAGTACACAGAGGACTAAAGGGAATGAAAAATGAAAAGAGAAGACTGGGAATAGGGAGGATTGAGGAAAGGAGAAAAGATGGACGAGGATCAAGAAGACAGAAGATGGCAATTGATATTGCATTTAAATCTTTGAACATTCCACTTTTCAGGGAAGCAAGTAAACGGAAGTGAGTTCCACAGGTGGGAAGTGCGAGAAAAGAAACTGTTGGAACAGAAGTGGCGGCTGCATTTAGCTATTTCAACAGTAAAATGGTGGGACCTATGTGCCAATCTAGTAGCACGCTTAAATTCATGTAGTCGGAGTACCAGGGTAAAAAAGCTCATCAGAGCAGTTGCCATTAAAATATTTGTTGCAGCATACCTACGGACGATAATGGGTATGTCCCTATTAACATAAATACAGTAGTAAATACTGTATGTTGGTCTGCAATCGGAGATTCGTCTCCAGCTGTGCTGGTCGGACTCTCTGCCTCCGGGCGGGGAGGGTTCCCAGGCGAGGCTGTGTCGGAGGCGGGGTTTCGTCTCGGGGTGGCAGCTGCCCGACTTCGTTTTATATGGGGTCTACGGGGAATTTTGGGCTGAGCTTACGGGCACGGATACCCCGTATTAAATTCGACCTTGTGTCACATCTGACCGCGTGGGGTGGTTGGTAGATATCCTGCAGTTGGGATTCTCCAGCTGTGCTGGTCAAACTCTCTGCCTTCAGACGAGGCTATGTCGAAGGGTAGAGTCTCGTCTGGGAAAGCAGCTACCCGACCCCGTTTTATATGGAGTCTCCGGGGAAGTTTGGGCCGAGCCTACGGGCTACCTCACATTAAATTCGGCCTTGTACCACATCTGACCTCATGGGGCGGTTGGTAGATATCCTGCAGTTGGAGATTCATTGTGGAATTCATTTGACTCACTTCCAACAGTTGACTACTACTTCTACGCACCGCTGGCGAATCTTATATGTGTTGTTCTTGTCCTAAGTATTATCATTCATTACTTTCGTGTGATTATTCTAATCAGTAGCCTCTCCCAAGATTACAACATACACCTTGATATTTTTCGGAAACAATCTAATGTTCGTTTTCACTTCCCAAAATCCATTCGTAAAGATGTTCTGCCAGCGAGTTTTGTGATATAGGATTTTAACTGATAACGAATTGAAAGCCTTCGCCCAGAATAAAATATCCAATTACCTGAAAGAGGGCCTGAAAACACCAAAAGCACGGCAAAAATTTCGATCATATAATAATGATGCTATAACGTTGTGGGAAAATTAAATGAAACTAATATATATAAAATAATGATAAAGAATTAAAAAAAATTAATTAATTTTCCCATGATGCAAGTTATAAAGATACCGGAAAGAGCTTCTGGTCACATGTGCGATTTTATGATACCCACTTCTGGAAAGGACAGGATATTTCTCTTTCCACTTTTCAACACGATCGTTCGAATCTGTTTTCGGCAGCTCTTGTCATGAAGTGGAGATTTGGTCATCGCAACTCAGCGCGAGGCTGACTTGAGCTCGACTATCTTTACCTCATGAATTATTTCAGAACACAAAAGGAAAACTGATATACTCAATAGACCTTTTAAATTTGTTTCAATACAGTCAGCATACCCAGCTCAACTGTCCGTAGCAGAGGCTTAAGTTTTTTGTATGCTTCTTCTATTTTCTTTGTTTATATATTGAATACACGCGTTCACTTAAAAATACACACAAAACCCCACAAGTTTGTTAACATCCACAACGTCTCCTCCTGAAATTTTATTTACTAATTATTTTTCCTCAAGAGCAAAGATCGGTTCGTGTATAGCCCAGTTCACTCTCCTAACCGGTACTTTGAACAAGATTATAGGTTTATCCCTTGTTTCCTGTTCAAGATTGGGTTTCCAGTTCCTTCTAAAATCTTCTTCAGCTAACGTCTAATATCTCCGCCTGAACTCGGAAATTCTATTTACTAACTTTTTCCTACTCAATAGGAGTAGATAGGTTCGCCTATCGACCGGTTCACACTCCTCTCCAGTCTTTTGAACAGGAGTAGAGGTTTATTGATTGCTGAAAAGGAGTTGAAGTTTATCCATTGTTTTCTGCCTAAGATAGGGTTTCCGGTTCTCCCTAAAGTCTGTTCAGTCCCTTTCCTAGAAGACCCTTTCCGTCTTAGTGGCATTATCATCTTCCTTGCAGTTAATTCTTTTTAAAAATTGTTTAAAAAAAAGATTCAAATAATGACTCGAATCGTTAAAGCCTCACAAAAGAAGTTACTGGCGTTAAGGTGAGAAGTTGTTTTCTGCCCTTTCCTTCTGTTCTTTGAGTATCACATTTTCTAAGCCTTCTTTCCTTATTTTGAGCCCTATACATTTCAACAGTCTTTTCCTGTATAAGTGTTGTGTCGCAAATAGAAAAGTTAAGCATACATATAGAAAATAATAGGTACTTTATTTCGGAGAATAATATGGTACACGGTTGGGAACACAAAATAATGTAATAAACAGTTAATCGTTAAATCCTCGTTATTTAGCCGAGATTTCCCCACAAGGAGGGATGTGGAACAAGGCCAGATTTTTTACGTGGAGCGTTCCGAGCCCATAGGCTCGCTCGGGTAAAAATTGCCTGTAGATCACGTATACACGGGGTCGGGTAGCTGTCTATCTCCCCATAGCCTCGTCTGGTTTCCTCTTCGCAAGGAGACAGAGTTGACGAACAGAGTTAACTGTAATCGTTAATTCCCTTCCATTTACTTTCTTCCCTGATGACGACAAAGTTCAAAACTTTAAATGCAACGTCAATAGCCATCTTCCGACGACTTGAACTCGTTCATCTTTTATCCTTTGCTGATTCACCTTATACGCAATTTTTCTCTCACCTGCACTCTATGTAACCCTCCTGCGAATCAGTGGCACTCTAGCCTTGCTTGGGGTGAAATGCTTAAAAAAATAAAATCTATGTATCTATCTCAGTCTATTCGCATCTATCTATCTATCTATCTATCTATCTATCTTAGTCTCTTACTCTCCATAGGTTCACATCGATCTCAGGAACACATTTTTTCTCTCTGTCGCTTCATATATATATAGATAGAGAAAGAGATAGAGAGAGAGAGAGAAAGAGTTCAGTTGTTCTAATCTATCTATCTATCTATCTATCTATCTATCTATCTATCTCTGTTCGTATCTATCTATCTATGGAACTACGTATATATCTCAGCCAGTTCATATCTTGTCTACACGAAATATATATCAACCTGTCCGTTTCTCTCTCACTCTACCTCTTCCCTATCTATCTATCTATCTATCTATCTATCTATCTATCTATCTATCTATCTATCTATCTATTCAATTTTCTATCCATTTATCGCATTTCTTATATATCTCAACCTGTTAGTTTCTCTTTCCCTCTCACTATCTATCTGTCTATCTATCTATCTATCTATCTATCATATATATATATATATATATATATATATATATATATATATATATATTTATCAACATGTTCATATCTATCTGTCTTTCAATCTTTTGCCTATTTTTATCTGTTCTTATCTATCTGAGAAGAACAGATTTTTTCTCTCTGTCTCACTCAGGCACACTACATCTCTCTCCCTTTAACTCTCCCGTATCTATCTATCTATCTATCTATCTATCTATCTATCTATCTATCTATCTATCTATCCAATTTTCTATCCATTTATCGCATTTCTTATATATCTCAACTTGTTAGTTTCTCTTTCACTCTCACTATCTATCTATCTATCTATCTATCTATCTATCTATCTATCTATCTATCTATCTATCGTCCTTTTTCAGTCAGTCCCTCTTTATTCCCTTGCCATTCCCTTCAATCCTTTTCAGTTTTTATCTCCTCCTTCTCTATCCCTTGATTTTTCTTCTTACTCTCCCCACTTATATATCCCCCATCTCCCACACTCTCCACTTCCTTTACACGCCCATACACTACAAGTTTTATTGCTTCAATTGTTACTGTTTGTCAATCCAAACGGCGTGACAAAATCGAAAATCATTATTTTATGAACCAAACCGCGCTACACTAAACAACTTCCGGTCACCACAAAACATGTCACCTAAAACCGGAAATCGGAAATTTGAACACCGCCGCGACTCACGAAAATCGTTCTTCCGGCCTGACATCCGGTTTGAGTTGGCCACATTTCCGGTATTCGTCTCGAATTCATTCGATTGCTGAATAACTAAATAACGTTTTTATTTCGCGCCTTTTTTAATGGGACATTAAGATCGATGCGGACATTTTGTTTTTTTCTCTTCTTCTATGTCAATAAAAATCCGTCGTTTGAATGTGGACAATGTGTTCTGATAATTCTGTTTGATAAAAAAGGACAATTAGAAGCTGAGGGAACGAATGAAAAAATAAAGAAAGAAAAAATAGCAAAAAGAAACTTGAAAATAAAAAAAAAGCAAAAGGTGGGACCGCCTGAGGATTTGTAGATTTCCTGACGACACCTTAATCCATTCGCTGTAAGAGCGAAATAAAAAAAAAAAGAAAATAACATTTTTAATGCATTTTTTTTCAGAAAGCTTATCCTGTTGAACTAAGAAGGTCACCGTAATCTTCCTATTATGTAATATTCCTACTTTTTCTCTCTATTTGGCTTGTGATCTTGTGTTATATGACATCTCCTGGCATTTTCTTCTTTTACAATGATGTGCAAACCCCAAGAGTGACTCAAGGTAGAGAGTTAAAAAATAAGAAGCACAGTTTATGAGGATGCTTAGAATATTGCTGCCACATATGATGCTATTTATCTAGAGCTCCTTGATAAACTCCAAACAAGAATCAGTATTATTATTGGTCTTGACATGGCATCTCGGTTTCATTCACTTTCGCACCACCATAATGATGCTTCCCTCTGCCTTTTCTATAAATATTTTCATGGTAATTATCGGATAAGCTCTTTACTATTCTGTTTAGTTTCTTATAAATAGTTTTGTTTTCATATTGTAAATTCTCATTGGGCTGGTTTTTAAATTGTTGCTTTATTCCTCTCCCTCCTTCCGAAGACAATGAATTGTACATATAGGGACTAGGTCGTATTTTCATAGAGACAATGAGGTATTATGGAGAATGTAGTAAGAAAGTTAAATAAGAATGTGTTATTTTACTGTTAGGAATATTGTTTGTATATTTGGGTCAGTGTTTGTGGCTAGCTTAGTTTAAAGTTAATAGAAGACCGTCCTTTTTCACACTCCCCATTTTGGCCTTGCGCCACATTTTCTGTACATAGCAGAAATAAATATCGCTCTTCACTATAGTACGTAGACTTAAGTGCAGTACTGCAGTGGTGACAAGTTCTCATCAATTTACGGTTGAGCTGGGTAGATGCAACCGTAAGTTCTATACTAACAGTTTCTTTTCTCGTTTGTGGAACTCCCTTCCGGCTCCATGGTTGCCAGTAAAAATTTGGTTTTCAAAAATTTAAATGCAATATCAATCGTTATCTACTGTCTTCTTGATTTCTCTTCTATTGTTCTCGCTCCTTAATATTTTTTCTCTTTTTCTTATTCTTTCACACTTATTAACCTCTCGTATCTTAGTGGCTTTACTGCCTTACTTGGAATAATGTTACTCAAATCCACAGACTGGTATGGCATTTTCCAGTATGAACGGATGTTTCCTTCCTAACTTTTTCTTTTAAGTATTGTAGATCGCCAACATATTGCGTATGTCATTATTTTCTTTTTGTATTACATGGGCTATGCCTTTTAGTTGTTACTGTTGGTCTAAACGTGTGCTTCTATAATTCTAACGCTGTATTTACTTAATACCACACCACACATTAACCCTCTACCTTGAGTGGGTGTTGTGCCTAATATTGGGTGAACATTAGTTTAGTAAAAAGATATTTAGGCAGCATTTATCGTTGCTTAGAAATCATCTATGTAACAATGACAGCCTATCATCACTGTCTTGTCCGTATATTGCCTAATATGTTGCAATTGACATTTTTGATAATGGCTTATGTAAGCCTAAAGCTTAGATTGTATTAAAAAATATGGATCAATATTGGGAATTTCTTTCTTCGTTTAACGATAATGTTATTAAACTTATCAGACGTTACAAAAAAAAATTACATAAAATAAATAGACAACACTTGTCTATATTAGTTAATGAAACGTGCATATATATATATATATATATATATATATATATATATATATATATATATATGAACCTAAAGAGCCAGGTAAACTTACCTAGGTTTCAGCTACACGGATTATCAGGGTAAGCTGACCCTGAAGATCCGTATAAGTGAAACCTAGGTAGGTTTAACTGGCTCTTTAGGTTCATAGTTAGGTTTGCTGTACTTAGCGTATTGAGCACTTTACGGAGTTATTTTGCTTTACTCGTTTTGGTGTTTTTTTTTTCTTTGGACCTTATTTTCTCTTGGGAATTGGTTTGTTCAAATACAAGCTAAAATACCTAAGGTTTTTTTTCCAAACAGTATCAGTATTTATATTATTTTGATATATATATATATATATATATATATATATATATATATATATATATATATATATATTCATGAATTATTCACACAAAAACTAATGCAAAAATTAATGCCGTATTAGTTCTTATTTTTACTACAAGCTTTCGTCTGTTCCTACAGACATCTTCAGGTATAGAATAGATGTTGTTCTTGTTTTTTCTCTTAGTAATAAGAGGACAACGAAAATATATGTATTGTTGTATCCGAAAATGCTATTGAAAATGAGTTATTGTTTTTGGAGCGCGCAGTAGCAACGCTGAGTTTGATTTTAAATTTTTAAAATAAGAACTAATACGGCAGAAATTTATATAAACAAGGATCATTTCATTCATAACGGATTCGGAGGTTTTTGTATATTATTAGAATTGTTTACGATGATGGATTTCTCGCCAATTAAATCATTAACCTTTGCATTAGTTTTTGTGTGAATAATTCATGAATTTGTAAATTGATTGCACGTTTATCGTAATATATATATATATATATATATATATATATATATATATATATATGTGTGTGTGTGTGTGTGTGTGTGTGTGTGTGTGTGTGTGTGTGTGTGTAATGGATTAATAGATAGCGACTCGGATTGAGGAATCGAGGAGCCGAGTTCGAATTCCAGTCGAATCCATTGCATTCACTTACGTGCTAATAACCTTGGAAAAGGTATGAATCCTCTTCTCTCTCACACGGCTACGGGTAAATTAGTAGTACAGACCGGGTTCTATAGCCTTGGATGGCAACTGGTCTACCGCAGAAAGAAATAGCAACCTACTGCAGGAAAATATTTGCGTCGTCAGTCATGTATCGAAAGATACATGATCGCCTAAGTGTGTGTGTGTGTGTGTGTGTGTGTGTTTCATTAAAAACGACAGACAACAAGGTACTATGATTAAGCTTTTTATTTAATTCTTCTTGTGTTTGAACAAGTGTTTTCTTTTCTGGACACAGATTGTGTAGATACTGTCCAAATCTTCTATGATTCCAAGCGCTTTCGGCTATACTTTTAGTCATTATAAAAGATGATTTTATTTCTTTCAATCTAATTGGGTGTGTACATTGTGTGTATGTTTTAGTGTTATAGAGATGTTTAATTTTCTGACACAGCACATTGTGGTTGTGTTTGTAGTTAATATTAAGTGTTGGCTTTTTCTTTTTTTTTTATTATTAAGGCTTCCATTATTTTTAATCTTTTTTTACATGTGGATGAGGTTATTATGTTTGTATTTTCTACTAGTATGTTTCGGATGGAGTCTGGTAAGTTTGTGTTTAAATGGGTTTTAATAGATCTGTAATTAGATAGGTGTAAAGTAAGGCGTCTGGATAGGTATGTAGTAGTTTGACCGATGTAATTATTTATGAATTCGGTTTGATCAGGAACACAGTTCCTTAAGGGACATTTGAACTCATAGATAATGTTCGTTCTTTGTAATTTTGATTAAATGGTGTGTTGTTATTTTTGAGGATAAGGTTAGCTGTTTTAAAATTTTTTTATAGTAGATTATTAATTTGATTTTTTATTTCGGGTCAGTTGGGGTAGTGTATTTCTTTATGATATTTCTAAGTGAAGATTCATCTTGTTTGAAGTTGATGTGCATTTGGTTTTTGTAGAAAATATTTATGTTATTTTTGACAACGAACTATAAATTCAAATGCAGCTTAATACACAATATATATATATATATATATATATATATATATATATATATATATATATATATGTGTGTGTGTGTGTGTGTGTGTGTTCAGTGTGTGATGGGTAAATTGTTGACATTGTATTTTTTAATTTCGTGCATGCGCGTTGTTTGTTTTTGATTTTGTCGACTTCACGCTATAGTAGGGTCAGTTGGGCACCATCCGTGAGAAAAAGAGCCACGTGACGCAATTCGCTCCGTCAGCAATTTGGAAACGTTACGCTGTACTGCTTGGCATTCGCACCGGAAGCTTCAATACGAACATTTCAGAGTGTTTGTGTGACAGTGCAGAGAATTCAGAAAGAGCTGGATGAAGGTACGTAAGCACAGAAAACTCACTCTGATCGTTCTGATAAGAAAGAACTTCCGAATTTGTTGTTGAAGGTCTCAAACAAAACAAGTAGGCCTACATCAAGTGCCTTGAGAAAGTAATAAAATAATATTACTGCCAAAAGGTCACGAGGGTGGCTGCTGGAAGACGCGATGTCTGGCGACAGGACTGCGCATCATGCCACACAAGCAGGAGAACCAAGTCCTTGCTGTCAGTCAATTACTGCGACCACATCACCTCTTACATCTGGCCACCTAACTTATCAGACTGCAATCGCCTTGATTATTATGTGTGGGGCGAAGCTGAGCAGAAGACCAACAAAACTCCTTGTAACACCAAAGATGAATTTAAGGCAAAGATTACGACTAGCATTCACCAACTTAAATAAGGAGACCGGCTACAAGAGTTGCAAGAGATTCCGAAGTCTTCTGGAAGCCGTGGTTGAAATCAATGACGATTTTATTGAATAAATTTACTCTTTAGTATTTCAAGATGTTTTTTTTTTGGTGTGTATGTGGAGGGGTAACTTTGGTAACTATACTTGTTAAAATGAGATGTCAGTATTATTTTAAATTTTGCGTCATTTGGACGACAATTTATCTATCACACACCACACACACACACACACACACACACACACACACACACACACACACATATATATATATATATGTAGAGAGAGGGAGAGAGAGAGAGAGAGAGAGAGCGGGAGGGCATAATAGATTTATTGAATATATAATTACTTGGATAAAACGTCTATCGCACCATATATATATATATATATATATATATATATATATATAGAGAGAGAGAGAGAGAGAGAGGGAGAGCATAATAGATTTATTGAAGATATAATTACTTGGATAAAACGTCTATCGCATCCCATATATATATATATATATATATATATATATATATATATATATATATATATATATAGAGAGAGAGAGAGAGAGAGAGAGAGAGGCATAATAGATTTATTGAATATATAATTACTTGGATAAAACGTCTATCGCACCCTATATATATATATATATATATATATATATATATATATATATATATATATAGAGAGAGAGAGAGAGAGAGAGAGGGGGGGGGCATAATAGATTTATTGAAGATATAATTATTGGATTAAACAGAAATCTTATTTCCCGCTAATAAGAATAATTAGATTAGAAGATCAGTGAAAAAAAAAAGCTTTCATATTTTTGTTGAATTAATTTCTTCTTTCTTTCTCACCTTGGCAGACATGAGCAGACAAAAGGGAAAAATGTGTCTCCTTTGAAGCGGTAAAAATATCGCGAGGCATGGGAGATTAAGAAAACGTTAAAATCCCCGCCCCGACCCAGTTCTAAATTTATTGGAAATATATTAGTTTGAACCATAAGTAATTTCTTTTTCGGGAAATCGATTTTAAAGACAAAAAAAAAAATCAATTCTCAACTCGGCATCTATGCTGATGATAGAACCAATTCTGTCTTAATGGTATATCTGAGTGGTTTAAACAGGTCAAACTGGCAGCTAATCTAAAAAAATGATCTACATTCTTTTGTTTCCTGGGGCAAGGAATGACTCGTTAATTTTAACGCCTCCAACACGAATCTACTGTCTTTAAATCATCTGAGAGAACCTTTTTTTTTACTTTCCATTAGCATGGCTGATGCTAACCGCCATGCGGGTGACCCATTGCGCCTTCTCGGATTAACATCTTAAACAGACATGAAGTGAAAAGAGTATATTGAGTTAATTGCTAAGTCTACCGGTAGGAAAGTTGGTTCAGTGTGTCGCGCTAGACAATTCCTCCCGCCAGAATCTATCTTAGATCTTAATTCCACCATTTGTCCTAGCCTTGAATATTGCTGCCACATCTGGTCTGGTGTTCCTGCTATATATTTAGAGATTCTTGATAACATTCAAAAAAGAATCCGCAATCTTAGTGGTCCTGACCTGGCATCCCGGTCGCACTCATTTTCTTACCGCCCTCTGGGTATGACGATTAACTACATCCGGCAGCAAAGTCTTTGATCGGGATATTTTGAGAAGCATGGAACGACCTCATAATTGCTCTTGTTCCCATGTCCACCCTGACCCGGGGGTGGTAGAAACTGCTATGGTCCCAGCTAATGGCAAATAGTTAACTTTCAAACTAGGGTCAAAACACAATGAAGTATAAAAAATAGATTTTTATAATAAAAGTACCAGCAATATATTTTTGTAAAAGAATTTTATCTGTCTATATTTCTGAGATGAGGAATTGTAATTATTTACATTATTTACATTTTTCGGACTGTTGTCCTCATCTTTATTCTCACATGCACGACGTTTCGGTTGTTGTACGCTCCGACCTTCTTCAGGATCTGCTTATATTTCTGAGGTGATGTATTGTAATTATTTACATTATTTAAATTTTTCGGACTATTGACGTCATCTTCATTGCCGTATTTACGACGTTTCGGTCGTTGTACGCTCCGGCCTTCTTCAGGATCTGTCTATATTTCTGAGATGATGTATTGTAAGTATTCACATTATTTACATTGTTTGGACTGTTGACGCCATCTTTATTGCCATATTTACGACGTTTCGGTCGTTGCACGCTACGGCTTTTTTCCGCCTCTGTCTCTGTTTCTGAGATGATGTATTGCAATTATTTACGTTATTTACATTGATCAGACTGTTGTCATCATCTTTATTTCTATATTCACGACGTTTCGGCCGTTGTACGCTCCTGTCTTCTTCAGGTGGTTGGAATTTCGAACAGAACCCTTTATTTCGTACACCAGGGTAGATTGTTCTAGTTACACGTGCCATGCCCCTTCCGGATGTCTCAGTTATCTACCTTTATCTCAGCTCTCCACGTTTTGTTCACCACTGCAATAGACAGGTATTGAATTCACAAATCTTTGGGTCAATCACTGGATCTAACCAACGCTCTTATCCACTGGACCAGGACACACGGAAGAGGCATGGTACGTGGCACTAGAACAATCTACCCCAGTGGAAGAAATAAAGGGTTCAATGTAAATAATGAAAATAAGTTCTTAATAGCTCCAAGTAAATTAAATTTCGACAGTAAATGACCCATAAGGAGTTGATATGCCGCTAAACAAACAAAGCAATCAACCAACTTGCCCATCGTTCTTCGCTCATGAGGCCAGTTTCGTTTGTAACAATGTAGTGCCGTCGTTGACTAAGACGGAAAAGCACGTGTTCCTTTGATTACTAGGTGTTATGCGAGACGTGGTGCGGACGACAGGAGAAAAGTGATTCTGTGGAGATTAGAAGTTGACCTCTCGCCAAATGATCTTACACTTTATGTCAAGATCAGTCTGGAAAGATCAGTCGAGATAATCCTCTCCGTCGGACTTGGCTAAAAGGTGGGTGTGTCTGCGTCGACTGAAAGGAGCTGACTTGGAGTGGCATTTTGATGTCACTTAGGCATCAAGATATTAATTTCTCTGTACTGAGCATTGGCAACCGAGTCAAAACAACCCTGTCGGCTGGGGCTTCAGAATACACAGACTGCACCTCTGCAGAGGGGTAAGAACCAACAAATGGGGCGTCCTGGGTATGACGACAAACTAAATCCGCCTCCTGGGTAAGACGATAAACTACGTCCAACAGCAAGGCATTTGATCAGGAGGTTTTGACAAGCGTGGAATCACCTCATAATTGCTGGTGTTCCCAGGTCCACGCTGACGTGCGGATGTTAGCTTGTTGTGGTACGATCCACCTAATTTACATAGTGGAGTACCGACCATATAAATATGGTTGGTACCGGGAAGACGAGGGAGGAAGAAGAGATCCAATCCAGATACTCTGCCCGACTGCGATTAAGTTAACCCATTCTACAGGAACGGTCTTCCCAAGAATATACCAAACTATCTGTAAATATTGTGTACACTTTCTTGTTTCAATACATTTTGTTTAAGTACATTTTGTGTTGTATTATTATTATTTCATGCATTAGTCAAGTTTCAACATAGCTATTCTGGTCTCTCGCTTCCTTGGATTTAATATCTTCAAAAATTTAAATTCAACACGAATCCCCATTTTCCGTCTCTCTGAAATCTGTTCTTTTATTGTCCTAATGTGTAAACATTACATACCAATTATTTGCAAATTCTGACTCAGGAGACTAGGTAAAATGGTTAAAATTATTCAGGAACGCAACGCTTAAAGGTGGATATGTCATTGAATAAAACGTAAGCGTAGTTCATTTTTAAAGAATATAGTTTATAAAGAAAAACTGAAATTATTTATCACAGACGCGCAAGACACACCGAACTTTTGACCAAAGTCCGATGGGGAGAATGAACTTCACGGATCTTGACATTAAGCTGATGGATAATTTTGCATATAGCTCATATTATATTGCATTATTTTATGAACAGGTTTCAAAAGTTGTTATGACGCAATTGGCAGTGAAAACAAGCCCATTTCTTCTTTATGTACCGTGAACCCTCAGGACGTAGTCGGTCATGGCTCTCCACAATCTCCTGTCCTTTGTAGCTCTTGTCTGTGATTTCTTCTAAATCCTGTTCCGCCATCCATTTATTAAAGCTTGCAAAGTATGTTATGTATTGTATCCTCTTGCCTTCAATGCGTCCTGTCAGTATCAGATTTTCCAAGCTTTCTTTCCTCAGTGCGTGTCCCAAAGCGAACATCTCAGATAACCTCTGACGGGCAAGTCAATCTCCGACCTTCACGTGCTGCTTTGCGTCTAAACCGCATAAACACTTCCCAATGAAAGGAGGAACAGTAAGGGAAAGACGTATGTCTAGCGACTTAAGATCAGTTACTTCGGGCTGCACACTGACATTGCTCATAAACTTAGCTGTAAATTTAAAAAAAATCCGATTTAAAGCCTCCAATGCCTTTCAGCTATTGGGAAAATTTTGGGAGCTCAACCCAGAGATAAAATCTGGAATCAGAGACCCGGAGATATTTTGTGGTTATATTAAAAACAACTTTAAAGCTCCTGTGTCGGCACTGAAAGCACGCATATCGTTTATTCTGTTTGTTTATTTTGTTTTACGGCATAGGAACACCTCAATAGTTATTTAATGTCATCAAGATTTTTAGGTATATGTATTTTTGTATAGAAATCATTCTGTAGATCAGGTTTCATTGATGCATATTTGTAAAGACGAGATTTATAGGATATGTTTATTGATGTCGACGAGATTTATAGGATATGTTCGTATGAATAGAATATGTATAGAATATTTGTTTGTAGATCTGGTTTCATTGACGTATTTTTGTAAAGAGGGTTTTTGTCGAGAGTCAAATGTATTGCTGGTAATTTTTTCAAAAATATATTGCTGCTATTTTTACTAGAAAAATATATTTTTCTACTTTTATAGTGTTTTGACCCTAGTTTGGGGATTAACTATTTGCCCATAGCCGGGTTCCTCCCAGTTGCTGCCACCCCGGGTCATAGTGAACCTGGGAACAAAAGCAATTAAGAGGTGGTCCCACGATTCTCAAAACCTCCCGATCAGAGGTCTTGCTGTCGGATGTAGTTTATCGTCGTACCCAGGACGAAACATGCGTATCCGTATATTAGATCATTTCAGCAAAATGGAGAGGTGAGACCTACTGGATGGGTTAATAATCACTCCCCCCTATTTTCCTAAACAGGCCTTTTGCACTAGATAGACGAGAAATAGCAATTTGGCCTGTGGAGCCACATCAGTTGAAACAATTCTTCAGATACTGAGGAATTTCTATATATTTTATTTTAGGTTCGATGAACTAAAAATGGCAGCTGATCTCGAATATGACCTCCAATGTGTTGTTAATTGGGGCAAGTAAAGGCTTGTAATGTTTAACTCCTTCAGAACGAATTAAGAATTGCCATTAAGGGAATCATTTTTGCCTTCTGTCAATTCTGCTAATGCTAACCTCCAGGGGAGCAAATAATTGCGCCTACTTATTCTCACATTTTCCAGTGACATGATGAGAAATAATTATATTGATTAAATTCTAAGATCATTGGTCTACCGTGTCGTGACTATTGCACGATTATAAATCTACCATTTGTTCGTGGATTGAATACTGCTACTATATCTGGTGTGGTTCTCCTGGCATATAACTCGAGGTTTTTGAGAAAAGTCAAAGAAGAGTCTCTAATGATATTGGTCCTGATCTGGCATCTCTAATTCAGTCACCCCACCTTGACATGTCTTCCTTTCATAATTTTTTTAAATAAATGATTTTATGGCAGTTGTTCGAATGAGTTCTAATCCTTGGTACCTTGACCGTATGAATTTAAGAGTCTAGATTGACAACTCGATTGACACTGTTTTGCTGTTTAAATATCTAAGTGTAACCGTTAGTTTTTTCTGATAATTTCTTTCTTGCCTGAGAAAATCAGTTTTGGTCTTTCTCTTCCTTGCCATTTAGGATCTTCAAAAATTTAAATTCAACACGAATCGCCATCTTCTGTCTCTCTTATTTATTGTCCTAACATCTTCTCATTTTCATTCACGCTATATAAGCACCGTGCGTCTTAGTGGCATTATCGCCTTGCTTTGAGAAAAATGATTGTGAAATATATTGTTGGTGATTTTGCTATGAAATATATTGTTGGTCATTTGCTATGAAATATATTGTTGGTCACTTTGCTGTGAAATATATTGTTAGTGATTTTGCTATGAAATATATTGTTGGTGATTTTGCTGAGAAATATATTGTTGGTGATTTTTCTGTGAAATATATTGTTGGTCATTTGCTGTGAAATATATTGTTGGTGATTTTGCTGTGAAACATATTGTTGGTCATTTTGCTGTGAAATTTACTGTTGGTCATTTTGCTGTGAAATATATTGTTTGTCACTTTGCTATGAAATATATTGTCGATCATTTTGCTATGAAAAATATTCTTGTCATTTTGCTATGAAATTTATTGTTGGTCATTTTGCTATGAAATATATTGTATATATTTTGCTATAAAGAAGTATTGCTGGTATTTTTTATAAAATGTATTGCTGATATGTTTTACTATAAAATGTTTTTTTATACTTTCCTAGTGTTTGGATTTTACGTTTGGTGTTCACAATATAACTGCGCAAGCGCACGAGTCGGGTGACCTTTAATATGCGGCTTGTTGAAAATATATTTGGGGTTTTTTGCAATTGGGAAAAAAAAAAAGTAGTTAAGAAGTGGTTCCACGCCCATCAAACTTTATAATATAAATATGATCAGAGGACTTAGATATATTAATAAAAGAACAAAAATAATAGATTTCCGGTTTTAGTTTATCGTCATACCCAGGGCCGTCGAATATTGGATGATGTGAAATTCCAAATAATCTTTTCACATCAACTGCGGAATAAGTTCTGTACATTTGCGTTGCTTGGGATCCAACGAAGACACTGAAGAATAAACTTGATTGGGTTTATACCAATATGCTGAGAAAAATGGTGAAGAATGTTAGCTGGCAGAAAAATATATCCAATCAATGCTCGATGCATGGAGCTGCCGAACCGCGGCTCACGAGTCATGCGGCTCTTTGACCTTTAATATGCGGCTTGTTGAAAATATGTTGACTGGGTTTTTTTCATCAATTAACGAAAAAGGTAAATAAGAAAAAAAATCAAGCTTTATAATTAAAGGTTAGTAAAAATATCAAAGAATTTAGATCTTAATTTTAATGCTAAGCCTCAGTGGGGAATTGTTCTTTAGTGATGAGGGAAGGAATGGTGGTAGGCAGAGGTATAGACAAACCTCTCAACATCGGACTAATGCGGGTGGGGGGGTAGTTGGTCCGTTAAAGCCGATTGTCCGTAGATGGTAGGGGATTATTTTTGAGTTATAAAACCACTATAGTAACTACCAATAGTTATGATCAAAATATAAATATTATCAACATGTATATATGGCATAAATAAATATATACTTAATAGATATATTAATAAAAAGAACAAAAATAATAGATTTCTCACAGCTACTTTCTCATGCACATGCTAATGTATCGTACATTATATACTATACACCTGTCTTTGTTTACAATTGAAAGGGTGTCAGATGATAGATAGGGCCAAGCGGTCACTTTGAGAAGATAATAAGAGTAGATAGATTTTGAAAGTTTTGAAATATATCGCTGGCGATTTGGAAGATTTTTTTTCCTGCAGATTTTTTTTATTTTTTATTTTACCAGCAGAATTTGTCTGTTGCAACCGAAGTCCGTTGATGGGGGTTCCATAAATGAGAGGTTTGTCTATATTTTGCATTTAAGTACGTATGATTTAAAACCACTATAGTAACTGCTGAAATAGTTATGATCATAATAAATAAATACTATAAACATGTATATATGGCATGAATATATATATATATATATATATATATAAATATATATATATATATTATATATATATATATATAGATATATATTTATAGTCTGATAGATATAGATATATATATAT
>CAHIKZ030000072.1:1047500-1074292 GCA_903632075.3 Acanthosepion pharaonis
TTGTAGAGGGTCTAATCTGGAGAATATGGTGATTGACGGTCCTAGGGATAGTTGTGCTTGTTCACCAAACTGCTGCGCAAACCTTTGTAAATGATGTAACCTCTGTGTTGCGTTGGAACGACCACACTCTACACACTTTCCTTCAAAACTCTGCTAGAAAAAAAACTGAAATGAGTGAGAACGTTCTTAGTGTGCATGGACGACAGAGTTCAAGGTCAATATTTGCCAAGCTTCTTCAATTTGCGTACTTTAACTCTGTTATCCTATCAAATGTCCCGATACTTTATGAATTGACCTCGTAGGCTTACGTTTGGTGTTGTAAATGGCAAATGGCTTCTTTCAGGGTATTTAAAAAATATAACGTCTTCGTGGCCGGGGTGAAAACAGCTCTTACTTTACTACAGACAAATGGAAAGGTCCCACCAATGCTGGTCAAGCTATAAATATGGAAACTGACTTTCAAACCCGGAAAAAAATATCTGCCTTGTCTGACTTTCAAGAAACTCTGACCGCCATTAACATTATTTTACATGACGCATTATTTTTATTCTATCAATAACTCTATTTATTTCATTATCATCTTCTTGCTTTACCGAGCGATCGGTGTTGCGCACACAATATGCGCCAGCCTTTCACTCCCCGTTGGGAAAAGCCGCTGATATTTTTCTAAAATAAAATGCCCAAATGGTGAAACATGTCGTCTCTTTAGTCACGTGGCTTTCAAGATGCTTATCTATTTTTATGAGCACGCACGGGTGAATTCAGTAAGAGCTGCGAAGCTATTAAAAGTCTGCCATAATATTTGTTGTTCCTGATATTAAAATGATTCAGTTACGAAATAGAAAATTAATAATGAAAAAAAAAAAAGATATAAAACAAAACATTGGAATTACATATACCTTTTCAAATCTGACTTCCATTTTAAAAAGTTCCTCAATTTATTTTATTCATTTCACTCCAAGCAAGGCGATAAAGCCACTATGACGCAAGCGCTTAGTTAAAGTGAACAGAAACTGAGAAGAATTTTGTTGGTTTCATCCCAAGTAGGAATCTGTATTTGCTGTTGTCCTTTTACAATAATTGCGGCACAAGGTCGAAAGGGAAATGGGGGAGGCTGGTCAACATTAACTGTTCTCGATCTAGCTAATCAGATTCACGATCCATTGATCCATTGCAATTAACTCATTCACCACCAGAACACATCCATCACCATCTAATCCAACATGTACCACAATGCCACATTGTTACGGTACCTATCTACATAGGAATGAACTCTTCCCCCTTTCATAGATATTAACCTGCGGGAGACGATCGAGTGTAATCTGACAGTTTGGACGGATAATTCTATCTGCTGACTAATCACACTCTTAATTTGTATATATCTGTTATTTCAATACACTTGTTTAATATAGGTTTGCGCTGAACGTTATTATAAGGTATCCATTTTTCATCGCCTGTGACAATTCTGTCAAAGAAGGGTTTGTTTGCATGTTGTAACGACAAGAAAATCGCCACTCACAGTCAGGCTTGTTTTGTTCCATCTGAGAATGTGGCACATACGTGCCTTGTTTGGAAACGAATTCAAATTCTTATTAGTCGCTTCTGTAAAAATGTTCGGTTTATTCTCCACAATGGCGAGCAGAGCATCTTCATCAACGTCGTAAGTTAGACCGGAGCATGGGTGATTGTTTATATTAAAATCATTCTCATGGAATTTGTCAAACCAGTTTTTGGACCTGTACGAACCCATCCAAATAAACCTTTTTTTTGTCATAGTTCCAACGCTTACACTTTTCCAAAATTCATGGAGTATAATATGGTGAATATGCTACTTTTAATCCTCCATTTTTAAGGCCTCCATCTGTAGACAAAATGTCGACATTCAACAAAGCCTGTCTCGCAATTAAACGATGCAAGTAATCACATCAGAAATCGGTATGCGAGCCAACACCGTTGTCATGTTGCTGTCATTTTACATTAACAATGAAAACCACGCACGAAATTTTGCAATGATATGCGACATAATAAGTAAATAAGTATATAATTTATAATATGCAATATGCATATGTATAGCTGACCTCTCGTATTCGAGGATACCCGTCTACTAGAACGGTTAGCCAATCCCTATTGCAGACGCTTGCTCAGGCGCATTTTGTTTTTATACTACAACTATGCTGAGCAGACCTTAGTTACAGTTTCTGGGAAATAGAGTGTTATCTAGCATGATCAACAATCTGAACAAGCACGCTCAAACCCTCGGTCACGATGACTTGTGACATCGTGCTAGCGCAACCACCAACGGCTCTCAAAGGGTTCCGTCTACCCAATATCACTCACAAGGATTAGGGCATCCGGTGGTATGGTTTCCATCTACTTTCCAAAGGTGCCGTACGCTCGGATCGTCACCTCCATCCCAGTAACATCGAGAACTCATCTTCCTGATATGGTGAGATTCGAACCCGGGTCTCATGATAAGAATGATAACGTTCTAACCACTCGGCCAAGTACGAGTTAAATATATGCATAATTTGAATATATGTTAAATATACGTAAATATGATTTAATATAAAAATTAACATACGCAAAAATTAATATAAAATATAAAAAGGAAAATAAAAAATAGAAATCAAAAAATAAAAAAAATAGAAATTAAAAATATAAAATTAATATTTATGCAAAAATAATATACGTAAATATAATTCAATATAAAAATTAACACACGTAAAATTCAATACAAAATATAAAAACATAAAATATAAATAAAAAAATATATATCGAAAATAGAAAAATACAAGAAGAAAATATAAAAAATTAATATGCAAATATAATATACGTAAATATAATTTAATATAAAATTAATATACGCAAAAAATTAGTATAAAATATAAAAATATAAAAATAAAAACATATAAATATAAAAAAGAAAAATTAATTAGTGCAAAAATATACGTAAATATAATTATAATATATGTTATCTTTTATTTAAACTATTTACAATAACGTAGTGATATGAGATTTTATTAAAGGACACAAAAATTTTAATTATATTGTAATTATATATATATATATATATATATATATATATATATATAAGAAAAGAAGACCTCTTTAAGGTACCATTATAATAATTTATTTCACCAGAGCCCTTTTAAACGACGCCGGATCATCAGATAGCACTTCCAAAAATGAAATGAAACGAAAAATGAAATTAAAATTGATGGGTAGTGTAAGTTTTTTAACAGAGAATGTTAAAGGATTAGTTAAAGAGACATGGTAGAGTTTAGGGAGGGATTAATTTCATATCTCTTTCAAACATACTTAGCATTGGGGGAGGAGGAGTGACCAGACCTTGATCTATTTAAACGGTTAACTTAACGGAAGTGATATATTGAAATGGGAGGGGAGAAGGGAGAAAAGAAAAAGGAAAAAGGAAAAAGAAAGAAGAGGGAGAGGGAAGTAAAGAGAAAGAGGCTGTAATTGTGTTTTAGCAATTTATGTAAAGAATAGATTTTAATGCTTGATAGAAATTTAGATGTCTAAAAAAACGGGAAGAAATTAATATGATGCTTGCTATCAACTTAAATATTTAATTTTTTTAAACAAATAGTTTAGGGATTTAATATAAGTTAAATGCTATATTTATTAACACATTTATAGAGAACAAATTAAAAAATATTTTAAATTATAATAGTTTGTTTACCCGACTAATCGGACTTTTTAATATTGTCAAAAAATAGTTACGGTATATATATATATATATATATATATATATATATATATATATATATATATCCTTCTCTCATGCAACCTTCATTAAATATGATAATTTATTATATAACTTTGATTACCTTTTTTTATATCATTTCTCATATGATCTTATTCTTTTTTTTCTTTTCTGTAGATAAATTATACAAAAACCGTTCAAAACACAGTCATGTAAAAAAGGTTAAGAATCATGGAAGCCTTATCAATAAAAAATATCACAATCAATAACATCAACTATGAAAACGTACACAATATGTTGACTGTATTTTGAAAATAAAACATTTTATGATAATAAATACATACATACAACAATCTATTTCCAGTTAACAGCTAATATATTTCATCCTTGAAAATGGCTAAATGTATAGCCGAAAGCGCTCGTAAAAGTAAAACCTTTGAACAGTTTTTGTATAATATATCTACTGAAAAAAAATTATAAGATCATATGAGAATTTATACAAAGAAAATTAATCATATCACATTGTCTGTCATATTTAATGAAGTTTGCACGCACGCACACACACACACACACACACACATATATATATATATATTTATATAACTATTAATATTCTTTTTTTTATTTAAGATAAAGTTCAGTATTCGCTTATTAGAAAGATATGTAAATAGACGTCGACTTACGATATGCGAAACTTATGACGGTTCGATTTACGATAAGTGTGATTAAAACTCCCACGCCTGAAAAGTGAAAGTGAAAGCAAGCGTACGCATCGATTGTGTTCCGTATATATGACAGTTTCCCACACAGCCACCCAGGTACAGTAGTAACCCGTTGCAGTACAGTCAAGTTATATACGCGTCTTCTAAAATTTCATTCAAAACAGCCCATGATGTTTTCCAAGAGGAAATTATTTCTGGTTACTCCTCAGTCTGCCAAGAAATTGGTCTGGACACCAAAATGACGATCATTAAAAAGTAAACAAAGTTAGTGTTGACGATTCTTAAGGATAAAAAAGGATTCGTGAAGTTGTGAAAGGTTCGGCCCCCATGTGTTCTACCGTTATTACGAAAAAAAGTACCGGACCTATCCATGAAATGGTAAAATTACATCACGTTTCGATCGAAGACCAAATTCAAAAGCGGATACCAACAACTCAATAAAGTCGTTGTAAAATTTGGAATAATGAACCCAAACATTGAACGATTTTCAAGCATTGAACGGATAATACATGAAGCGATTAGTCCATATTGCGTAATTTATGTTGAGAAGAAAAACAGACGATTCTGACAAAACTAACCGAGTTTAAGAAAGTCTTATCTCTTTCCGATAATAGATATTAAAAGGATAAAGACAATGAGAGAGAAGAAGTAAATAATATGTGACAAAGAAAGAGAAGAAAGAGAGGCACAGAAAAGAGTAAATGAAAAGAGGGTGAGAAAGAAGAGTTAAATAAAAAAAATATTATTATTATTATTATGGCACAGCATCATGACACACCATACTATACGCACGGTAATTTAACATTGTGCGACTTACGACCAAGCCGTCTTACGTCGGGTCCGTCGGAACCAAACGCCGTCGTAAGTCGACGACTACTTGTATATCGGTTAAAATCGGTGTTATTTTCATTTTTGTGCCATTTAGACGACACTTTTATCCATCGCATCCCTGTACATGCACATCCATGTCTGAATTTGTAAGAAGACAGAATATATGGTTGTCAGTAAGAAAAAGCGTTAAACATTGCGAATTGGAGATACCAAACTCAAACAAGGACAACAATTTAAATATCTTGGAAGTGTTTTGACAAAAGACGAAAAATGCGACATCGAAATCCGAGAGAACACTGGCTTAGGGAAAAATGCCTTCGAAAAGCTAAGCAAGGTATTAAGTAACAGTAGAAACACCAGAGGGAGCACAGTGAGAAGCCATTAAGGAATCGGAGGACCGAGTTCGAATTCCAGTCGGATCTGTTATATTCACTTACCCTTGGGAAAGTTATGAATCTTCTTCTCCCTCAGCTACGGGTAAATAGTAAAGAGTGTAATACAGAAGAGATAAAGATTATTATTATTATTATTACATAGTATCATGATACATAATACTATATGCACGGTAATTTAACATTGTGCGACTTACGACAAAGCCGTGTTACGACGGGTCTGTCGAAACCAAACGCCGTCGTAAGTCGACGACTACCTGTACTGCATTTCGCGGCTTATAGACGATGGATTAACGACCACCTCCAAAATTCGAAGGAAGAAATCAGGAAAAAATATTAGCCTTCACCACTATCCCCAATACTATCCATTGAGTGGCATATTTCGGCATGAAAACGCGACTAATCTCAGACAACTTCATCACAGAGAGAGAATTACCAAATTTATGGTAACTAAAAATGCGTCTGCGTCCTTGTGGGTAACAAATTGTTTTCCACCCTTCAAATTCTTTCTCACGGAAGGGATGTTGCAAACCTCTCACTGCTTGTACAAACTGCAATCCTTTGTGTCCTTAATTCTAATCTTCACGCCCCCCCCGACACCTCATCCCAATTACATTGTTGCAAACCATCCTCCGTATGACATTGGTGAGAAGCAAGTTCTACTAGAACAGCTTCATCACGCAGATCCCTGCTCTGTAGAACCGACTCCTAAGAATATTGTTTCCTCGATCAGTACAATCTTAACCTGTTCAAGTCTTTTTTTACGGCATATCAACCTCAATGGGTTATTTAATGCCGACAACATTTTTAGGGTAGATTCGTATGAATAGAATATGTATTCTTTGGTTTAGATTGGTTTGGTTTATTTTGTTTTACGGCATATCAACCTCAATGGGTTATTAATGCCGACAACATTTTTAGGGTAGATTCGTATGAATAGAATATGTATTCTTTGGTTTAGATTGGTTTGGTTTATTTTGTTTAACGGCATATCAACCTCAATGGGTTATTTAATGTCGACAACATTTTTAGGGTAGATTCGTATGAATAGAATATGTATTCTTTGGTTTAGATTGGTTTGGTTTATTTTGTTTAAAGGTATATCAACCTCAATGGGTTATTTAATGCCGACAACATTTTTAGGGTAGATTCGTATGAATAGAATATGTATTCTTTGGTTTAGATTGGTTTGGTTTATTTTGTTTTACGGCATATCAACCTCAATAGGTTATTTAATGCCAACAAGATTTTTATTGCTGGTAATATTGAATAATGTATTATTCTTAATTTTGATTCGTCAAAAGTGTATTGTTTTGGTAATATGTTTTTCAAAAATATATTGCAGATTTTTTTGCTTTTTTTTAAATATATTGATGTTAACATTTTGAAACTTCAAAAGTGTATTGCTGGTAATATTTTTTTCAAAAATATTTTGCTGGTAATTTTTTTTTAAATATATATATGTGTTTGAAATCAAAATGTATTATATATATATATATATATATATATATATATATATGTATGTATGTATGTATGTATATATATATATATATATATATATATATATATATATGTATGTATGTATATATATATATATATATATATATATATATATATATATAGAGAGAGAGAGAGAGAGAGAGAGGGAAGAGAGAATCTAATAATTAGAAGAGAAGTTATCTCTCGCCATCAACTTTTGATTTATAGGAAACGGGGTTGTTTTTGGAGATAATTTATAGGAAATCAAACGCCTTTTATAAGCAGATAAATACGGTAAGCTCAAAGGAGTAATAATATGTTGTAAAGCTATTGAAATATATAAAACGGAAATCAGAAACGGCATGTCCTTGATCAGAGAATAATTTTTTGATTGATTGATTGATTTGTTTAACGACACATCACCTCCTTTATGGGTCATTAAATGCTAAGATTTAATTTTCTTGGGAGCCTGGAAGTAATAAAAATATATTCTGCTTTCACACGTCAGTAGATGGTAGATGATACTCAGCATTTGTGCACATGCATGTTTGCATTTTCCGGATTACAAGACGCACCCTAATATTGGAAAAAAATTTCTAAGAAAAAAAAGTCATTCTCATATAACAACACATTCACCATGCGTCCCTCATCTAATGGCGCCACGTATTGTTTACATTAATCACTCGTTCGATTTTGTTTTATGGCAATGACATACTAGTCAAGAGCAGAAAGGCTCCTGCCGCTGCTAGTAAACAGAGCATGTTTAAGTTTGTGGCTCGGCTCCAGGAAGGTTTATAGTCTTGGAAATACTTGTAACAGCTAAGTACTGAGGTTACATCATATAAAAAGCTGAATTAGATAGATGGCTATCATTATAGTGTAATGATTCCACATGCAAATCCATATCTCTATCAGTCAAGCCAATTAGGTGACCATCCAAGTTTACTAGAGCGTGGGCATTACGTTACATTTCTCTTGGAAGAGAGACACGTATTTTTCAGGGTATTTTTTTAGGAAAAAAATTGCGTCTTGTAAGCTGAAAAATACGGTTATTACAAGAGGCGGTGATGCTTGCTTTATGTTGTAGATTTGTTGAAGTTATATTTCGGAATACGGTTTGATTGAAATTGTGGGATATTCTAAGGATTAACGTCATGAAAGAGTTCTTTCATGTTTGTTGTTTGGTTGATTGATTTTGTTTAGCGGCATATCAATATCTCTATGGGTTATTTAATGCTGAAATATAATTATTTGGATTTTGGCTTGTTGATATTGTTTAGCGGCATATCAACACCTCTATGGGTTATTTAATGCCGAAATCTAAATATTTGGATTTTGATTGGTTGATATTGTTTAGCGGCATATCAACACCTCTATGGGTTATTTAATGCCGAAATTTAAATATTTGGATTTTGATTGGTTGATATTGTTTAGCGGCATATCAACACCTCTATGAGTTATTTAATGCTGAAATATAATTATTTGGATTTTGGTTGGTTGATATTGTTTAGCGGCATATCAACGCCTCAATGGGATATTTAATGCAGAAATCTAAATATTTGGATTTTCGTTGGTTGATATTGTTTAGCGGCATATCAGCACCTGATAACAACATATGAGTTATTTAATGCCGAAATCCAAAACATTTAGATTTTGGTTGGTTGATATTGTTTAGCGGTATATCAACACCTCTATGGGTTATTAAATCCCGAATCTAAATATTTGGATTTTGTGTGGTTGATATTGTTCAGCGGCATATCAAAACACCTCTATGGGTCATTTAATGCCGAAATCTAAATATTTTTATATAATGTTATACTTTCAGGGTATAGTGGTGGTTGTAGACCATAAAATGTATTGTTGGTAATTTTACAATAAAAATGTATTTTTATATCCTTTAGTGTTGCATTGTCATTTTGCTATAAAAATATATCGTTGCTCATTTTATTATAAAAAATGTACTGTTGGTATTTCGTAATGCGGTTCGCTATTTGCCCATAGCTGGGATCCTAACAGGTGCTACCACCCCGGGTCAAAGTGAGAGCTGGGAACAACAGCAGTTTCCACGCTTCTCAAAATCTCCTGATCATATGCCTTGCTGCAGGGTGTAGTTTATCGTCAACCTTATACGATCTTAGATAAGCTGTGTGCTGTGTGAAACTTTAATATGTGTGCAGATTCTGCAGATTTGACTGCAGTCCACTTTATCAAATATTTCACCAAATGATTTATTTTGTTTCAGTAATATATATGGGGGTGGCGCATGCCGGTTTGAAGCCGAGGAAATTATTATATAAAATGGGAATGTGAAGAAATGTTACATTTGGGTTGAAGTGTTTCAATGTTGAAGAAAAAGGATAAGTCATAAGATGTTCTGTTTACTGTCGTGTGTTTCTCAATCCTGTAACCGGGGGCTAAACCAGCTGCAAATTATTAGAAACTACAACACCAGGTGAAAGTGAACAAACTGAAAGGAAAATGGTGACAATAAAAAGGGAAAATGAAAGTGAAAGTACAAAATGAAAATGAAAATGAAAGTAGAAAAATAGGGAAATTGGAAAAGGAAAAAAATGAAAAGGTTAAAGTAACAATAAAGAATGAATATGAAAATAAACACAACAACAATGAAAAAAAAAGAGTTTGCGAATACATTACAAAGAAGAGGTTGAAAAAGCGAAACTAGAAAAAGATACTGAAGGAAAGGAAATATGAAAAAATATGAACTGAAGAGAACACGAAGGAGGGGGGAATGCGCAAAATAAAAGAGGATAATAAATAACAAAAAATATACGAAAAATGTTTAATTAAAGAAAATAACACTAAAATGAAAAAAAAATGAATAATGAACTGAACTAGAGAAGAAAATGAATGACACATATGAAAATGAATGACATGTATAAAAATGAATGACGTATATAAAAATATAGAAATAAATATAATGAACAGATCTATATGAAAAACATATATAAAATATATAATGAACTGACTTGTATGAAACACATATATAAAAATATATATATAATGAACTCAGATAAACAAAAAATGAATGACATATATGAAAATGAATGACATATAAAAACATAGAAATGAATAATGAACTGAGCTAAACAAGAAAATTAATGACATATATGGAAATGAATGACATATATAAAAATATATAAATGAATAATGAAATGAGATAAAGAAGAAAATGAATGACATATATGAAAATGAATTACATATATAAAAATGAATGACAAAAATTAAATGATATATAAGAATTAATGGTATATATAAAAATGAATACCATATATACAAACGAAAGACATAAAAATGAATGACATATATAAAACATGAATGACGCATAAAAATTGATGACATAAAAATGAAAGAGATAAAAGTGAATGACATATATAAAATGAATGACGCATGTAATAAGGAACGACTTAAAAATGAACAACATATAAAAATGAATTACATAAAAATAAATGACATATAAAAAATGAATGACATATGAAAATGAATGGCATATAAAAATGAATGGCATATATACAAATGTATGACATAAAAAATGAATGACATATAAAAATGAATGGCATATAAAAATGAATGTCATATATACAAATGTATGACATAAAAAATAATGATATATAAAAATGAATGGCATATATAAAAATAAATGACATATATAAAAATGAATGACCTATATACAAATGAATGACATATATACAAATGAATGAGATCAAAATGAATGACATATATAAAAAGAAATACATAGATATCGTTAAAGTAGAAGCATTGATAATGAAAGTGGGAGAATCAAACCGAAAGAAAGAAAATGGTAGGAGCAATAAGAAAGAAAAAAGACTAGAAATCTTCATCAAATTGAAAATATTGAAAAAGAAGGAAATCGCTGAGAAAAGAAAAATATTAAGAAAGAAAGGAAAATAAGAAAGAAAATATGAAAGAAAAACTTAAAAGAAAAATGGAAAAAAATGAAAAATAAGAATGAAAAGAAGAACGAAAAAGAAAGAAAATATGAATATCAATGAAAACATTTGAGAAGAAAGAAAAAAATCGGAAATGAAAAAAACAAAATTTACAGTTTATCTACATGTTATTTAAAGTCATAAATATTTTTAGAGTGTAAGAATCTTTTGGGGGAGATAAAGATAGATACAAGTGTTACTAATTAACCGATAGCTGGAGAGGAGAAAAATGGATCAATACATTCCTAGGAATATTTGGACGGAACTCGGCTCTCCGATTAACAATTCTGAGCTATTATCCATTAAACCACCCTCACATCCAAGCTTACAGCACCTGGTATTGCCAAGCGGTCACCCATCTTGGTACTGGCCAGGCTCGACGTTGCTTAACTTTATGACATCCCTTTATTAAGAAAATGTTTGACACCACCAGCTAATCCAAGCTTACAGCACCTAGTAGTCCCAAGCGGTTACCCATCTTGGTACTAGCCAAGCTCGACGTTGCTTAACTTTGTTATGACGTTCCTTTATTAAGAAAATATTTGACACCACCCGCACATCCAAGCTTACAGCACCTGGTATTGCCAAGCGGTCACCCATCTTGGTACTGGCCAGGCTCGACGTTGCTTAACTTTATGACGTCCCTTTATTAAGAAAATGTTTGACACCACCTGCAAATCCAAGCTTACAGCACCTAGTAGTCCCAAGCGGTTACCAATCTTGGTACTAGCCAAGCTCGACGTTGCTTAACTTTGTTATGACGTTCCTTTATTAAGAAAATATTTGACACCACCCGCACATCCAAGCTTACAGCATCTGGTATTGCCAAGCAGTCACCCATCTTGGTACTGACCTGGTTCAAAGTTGCTTGGGTGATTGTACAGGAACCTAGGTTTCAAAATAATGTGTTCGTAACCCTAATCAGAAAGAAAGAAAAATAGAAGTGGAAAAAAGAAAGAATAAAAATGACAAAAAAATAAGAAAGAACGAAAGAAAGAAAAAAAGAAAATATTTATGAAAAAATATTAATAAAATTGAAAATATAAAAGAAGAAGGAAAGAAAAAATAAGAAAAAAGAAAATATTTATTAAAAATATTAATAAAATTGAAAATATTAAAAATTAAGAAAAAAATAAGAAGAAAAAAATATTAATGAAAAAATATTAATAAAATTGAAAATATTAAAAATTAAGGAAAGAAAAATAAGAAGAAAAAAATATTAATGAAAAAAATTAATAAAATTGAAAATATAAAAAATAAGGAAAACGAGAAGTAAACAAAAAAGAAAGAAAGAAAGAAAGAAAGAAAAAATAAAGAAAGAAAGAAAATACAAAAATCGAAAAAAATCTGTTGATGCCGTAAAAAAGAAGGTGTTGGAGAATATGTGATGAAAAAGAGCAAAGGTAACGAAAAGAAAACCAGAAAAGAAATTGCTCCCAGCTGAAAACCAGATATTCTTAATTCTTCAAAATTCAGAATGCTTTTTAGGGGGCTGAATTATTCAAGATCGAATCAATGAAAACTGTACCTCACAACAGGATTACGTGGCGGGAAATGAAAAATGGTGGATCTGAAGAAACCCCAGCTTCACCCGAAGCTCTTTATTTTTCTTTTATTATTATTATTATTATTATTATTATTATTATTATTATTTCTATTAAATACAGAAGCAGGTAGCGTAACGCTTGTCTATGGGAGAAATGGTATCAACGGGCAGAATTCGAATTGCGTCTATTCAACTACATTCACTTTCGGAGCAATATACGCGGCAAAACCCTGGGTTAGATATTCATATTTCCTAAGCTTTACAGACAGAAAATATATGAGAGAAGCGTCATTAAAGTCACAATGATATATACGTGTATCTCTCTCTCTCTCTCTCTCTCTATAAATATATATATATATATATATATATATATATATATATATATATATATATATATATATATATATATAAAAAAAGACTAATATACGGATAACAGGAAAACACTCCAGTATCATATATCTAAAATTTATACACCCCCCATATATATATATATATATATATATATATATATATATATATATATATACATATGTATGTGTGTGTGTGTGTGTGTGTATTTGCATATATGTATATATAATTATATTTATATATATATTATGCATTAATTTGAAACTATTTATTGTGATACTTTTTACATTATTATACCTCGTAAAACTAATGTAAAAAATAACATGAAAAGATTTTAGAACAAATTCGTCAATTTATTAAAGGAAAGACATAAAAAAACATTTTATTTTAAAATAAAACATATATTAACAAAAAAATAATAAGAACCTCCTAAAATTTATTGCAACAAATGCTCCTTTTTTTTTCAATAACTCTTAGCAGCCTATTGTCAACATCTGATGTTAGATTTGCAATTTTAGCGGCTGGTAAGTTGTTTGCAACAACTTTAACTGCCTCCCAGAGGTCACACTTGCTGTTGAATTGCCTTCCATTAGAATAAATATCTCTGTTGAGGATGCTCCACAGGTTCTCAATGGGATTCAAGTCACAGCTATTTGAAGGTCAGTCCATAAGAGAATCTTCAACAAATCCCTTATCTTTCAACCAGGATTTAGTAAACTTTGATGCATGACTTGGTGCGTTGTCTTGCATAAAGATCATAGATCTACACTTTGCTAAAGACTGGTTATCAAGCCATTCAAAGAAATATTGCTCTAGAAAATCACAGTAACATTTGGAATTCATTTTAACCCCGTCTTTCAGTTTAAATGGACCCATGAGCTCATTACCAATAATCCCAGCCCATATCATGTTCCCACCGCCGTCTTGTTAGCGTTTAAAAAAATTTTCTTGAGTCATGTTATTTGCAAACCCATCCTCGAGCCCAGCCATCTGGCCCATCGAGGGTGATCCTTGATTCGTCTGTAAAAAGCACTTTACTGAAATCAGTTTTCATGTATTTTTTGCCCACTGCAAACTTCTTTCCTTATGTTTTTTTTGTTAAAATGGGTTTCTTTATTTGATTTTTTTACATCAGCAAACTTCCTTAATGCTTTACACCTTGTTTCCCTTGACACCATAGAAGCTCCAGCGGCCTCAAATATGAACGCACTTGACGCATTTGGGTTTCTTATTAATTCTCTTCGGATATGTGATAGATCTCGCTTTGTTAAATTCCGGAATTCAGGCTGAGACATTTTTTCCTTGGTTGAATTCCCATTTGACATATTTTCTTGATTGTTCAATGATCCCTTTTCAAATACTTAGAAATTTGAAGCGAAGACTTTCCTTTGCTAATTTCTTTGATTATATAGCTCTTTTCATTCATTGTTAGTTCTTTTTTACAAGCCATAATACTAAATTCTAGTTCTTGCAAATAATCTCTTGACACTGCAAATTGCTATAATTACTGAAAAAATACTAAATATCAATATGAAATTGAAAATTGTGACTTAATTACTTCCATGCTTACTCACTATACATAATAGTAAAAATTATTACATTGGATAACACATATCTATGAATTTTACATAAAATATTTGACAATACCTCTTTTGCATATAATCTCTAGACGCAGTTTATACAGGGTGACCCAAAAAAATGGCAATTTTTGAAGTGCGTATTGCCAGACATGAGCAAGTGCCAACACTGCGAGACAGTGACATTGAGCAAGTAAACATTTCGCCATTTAGAATTCAAGATGAAATTCACAGTATCCCAACTGAGATGTTGCAGCAGTCAATGAGCAATTTCAACAGCAGATTTCAAGAATGCATTCGTACAGGAATACGCCATCTACAGGACATAATGTTTTAGAAAATGAAAATTCCACCATTGTTTCTTAAATGGCATGTTTTAAGGTGTCAATTACTATGAATAAAATGTTTTTCTTCCATCACTCTTGGTTTTATTGGATTGTTAAAAAGTTCCCATTTTTTGGGGTCACCTATATATATATATATATATATATAATAAATTAATTGATTTAAAATAATGATTTAAATATTTTTTTTTCCCTACACAGTTCCAACCATGTTTCAAAAATAGAATAAAACCCTGAATTTAATTTTGCAATTAAATTAAAAGCATTAGTTCCATTTCATCTTCAAGCGAATTTTGAGTAACTTTTAAAAATTACCGGGTTTTAAAGACACAGCTAAAATCACGTTTCCATGGTTACAGAATATTCTACTTAAATTGAACAAGGGATGTCTAGATTTTCCTTATGTCAGTATCATTGTATCAGTTATTAGCTACAATTTGGTAAGGGTAGGGATGTATTTTACAATGAAACCTGACATCAGTTGAATGGATGTCGTCTGAATTTAAAAAAAAAAAATTTAACGCAAAAAAAATTTCAACGTCATTTTTTAAATTTAAAGATTTTTCGGTTTTTTTTTTTTTTAATACTTTTTATTTAACTACGATTTGAAATATTCTCCTTTTAATTTTATTTTACTATATTCTTTTTAAGAACAGTTAAATGTATTAGAATCCATTATATTATGTAGGATTATTTTAACATCAAGTTTAAGTATGTATATGAGGTTACATTTTTTTTAAATTTTTTTTTATATATGACTATGACGGCAGAAATGGTTAACTTCCCTGATTCAGTAAACTTTTATTTTATATATAAACCTAGTATTATAATATTTCTCATGTAAGTACTAAGGACATGGGTCATTCAAAAGCTTACATCTTATAGCATTTCATATTAATTTTATTTTACTATAGGTGTTATTTTTGGATAATTGCTATAATAAGGCTCTAAAAGATAGTGGCTACAAAAAACCCAAAAACTTTTATAAAAAAATGAAAATGGAAAGCATAGAAAAGCAGATGTAGAAAATTATTTGGTATACTCCCCATACAACCAAATGGTAAAGAACAGATTAGGACATAAATTCCTCGCATTAATAGTCAAGCATTTTCCTAGTGAAAGTAAACTAAGTACTATTTTTCAATAAAAACACACTAAAATTAAGTTATAGCTGTACAAAAACTTAGAAAAAAATCATTAAGAACCATAATGCTAATATCTTAAATAAACACTTATACCAAAACCAAAAAAAGTTTAGACAATGGAAAAATTAAGATAAAAACCGATGGAAATAAACAAAAACTATGTAACTGTAGAAATCCTCAAAATTGCCCACTACAAAATAAATGTCGCACTGAATCATTAGTATACCAATGCAATATCTCTTCGATTGAAAGTCCTGATAACATAAAATATATATAGGTTGCACTAGCCATGAATTCAATAAAAGATTCAACCAACATCAAACTTCATTTAGAATAAATAAATATAAAAATCAAACATCTCTTAAAATATTTCTGGCATCTAAAAGAATCAAATAAAACACCTACAGTAAAATGGAAGTTAATAAGAAAAGCTAGAATTTGTAGATCGTTAAACGACCCGTGTCCTCTATGTATACAAGAGAAACTATATATTACTAAGTTTATAAAAATAAAAATTTACTGAATCAGAGAAATGAAATAGCTATTATATGCCGTCATTGTCAAAAATTTTCCTTAAATAATATATAAAAAAAAAAAAAAAAAAAAATGTCTATTGAATGGCAGGAAAAATGTTTTAAACTTGTATTTAAAATTTAAAATTGTAGTTAAAACGTATTAAAACATAAGCATCTTTTAAAAATTTGTAGTTAAATAAAATGTATCCTAACCGAAACACCTCTTTAATAAATGTACTACAAACACTTGAATGAATCCAATAAAACACCTACTGAAAAATGAAATTATAACAAAAGCTAGATGATGTAAGGTAATGTATGACCCATTGTACTTTGTACATACATATGAAACTTTATTACTCAGGTTACATATATTTAAAATAAATAAATAAATTAATTAATACATAAAGTTTACTAAATCTGAGAAATGACTTAGATAGTTTTGCAGTCTGTGCCATTTATATTACTTAAATAATGTTTAAATATAATAGTTTAAAAATTGTAATTTACATATACTTTGATATGGAAAAATAATTATACTTACTATGAGTAATTATCCTTCTGTTATAAAGTAATATAGTCTATTAAAACTAACAATGAAAATATTTTAAAATTTTAAAGTGGTAATTTTAAAATTGTAATTAAAATTGTAGTTAAATAAAATAAATTCTAACCTGTTCTTTGTACATACATATGAAACTTTATTACTTAGGTTACATATATTTAAAATAAATAAATTAATTAATTAATAAATAAAGTTTACTAAATCTGAGAAATGACTTGGCTAGTTTTGTAGTAAGTTCCATTAATATTACTTAAATAATTTTTAAATATAAAAGTTTAAAAATTGTAATTTACATATACTTGGATATTGAAAAATAATTTTACTTACTATGAGTAATTTTCCTTCTGTTATAAAGTAATATAGTCTATTAAAACTAACAATGAAAATATTTCAAAAGTTTAAAGTTTGTAATTTTAAAATTGAAACTAAAATTATAGTTAAATTGAATGAATTCTAACCTAAATTTCTTTTAAATAATACTACACGCACTAAAAAGAATAAAAAAAAAACACCTATAGTAAAATAAAATTAATATGAAATGCCATAAGATGTAAGCTTTTGAATGACCCATGTCCTTTGTACTTACATGAGAAACATTATATTACTAGGTTTATATATAAAAAAAAAAAAAAAAAAAAGATGTAACCTCATATACATACTTAAACTTGAATTAATACATAAAGTTTACTAATTCTGAGAAATGACTTAGATAGTTTTGTAGTCTGGGCCATTAATATCACTTAAATAATATCTAAATATAAAAGTTTAAAAATTGTAATTTACATATACTTTGATATGGAAAAATAATTTTACTTACTATGAGTAATTATCCTTCTGTTATAAAGTAATATAGTCTATTAAAACTAACAATGAAAATATTTTAAAATTTTAAAGTTGTAATTTTAAAATTGAAATTAAAATTGTAGTAAAATAAAATGAATTCTAACCTGTTATTTATACATACATATGAAACTTTATTACTTAGGTTACATATATTTGAAATAAATAAATTAATTAATAAATAAAGTTTACTAAATCTGAGAAATGACTTAGCTAGTTTTGTAGTAAGTGCCATTAATATTACTTAAATAATATTTAAATTTAAAAGTTTATAAAAAAAAAAAAAAAAAATTGTAATTTACATATACTTTGATATGGAAAAATAATTTTACTTACTATGAGTAATTTTCCTTCTGTTATAAAGTAATATAGTCTATTAAAACTAAACAATGAAAATATTTTAAAATTTTAAAGTTGTAATTTTGAAATTGTAATTAAAATTGTAGTTAAATTGAATGAATTCTAACCTAAATTTCTTTTAAATAATACTACACGCATTAAAAAGAATCCAAAAATAACACCTATAGTAAAATAAAATTAATATGAAATGCCATAAGATGTAAGCTTTTGAATGACCCATGTCCTTAGTACTTACATGAGAAATATTATAATACTAGGTTTATATATAAAATAAAAGTTTACTGAATCAGTGGAATTAAGTAACCATTTCTGCCGTCATAGTCATATAAAAAAAAAAAAAAAAATAAAAATGTAACCTCATATACATACTTAAACTTGATGTTAAAATAATCCTACATAATATAATGGATTCTAATACATTTAACTGTTCTTAAAAAGAATATAGTAAAATAAAAATTAAAAAGGAGAATATTTCAAATCGTAGTTAAATAAAAAGTATTAGAAAAAAAAAAAAAAACCCGAAAATCTTTAAATTTAAAAAATGACGTTGAAATTTTTTTACCGTTAACAAATTTTTTTTTTTTTAAATTCAGACGACATCCATTCAACTGATGTCAGGTTTCATTGTAAAATACATCCCTACCCTTACCAAATTGTAGCTAATAACTGATACAATGATACTGACATAAGGAAAATCTAGACATCCCTTGTTCAATTTAAGTAGAATATTCTGTAACCATGGAAACGTGATTTTAGCTGTGTCTTTAAAACCCGGTAATTTTTAAAAGTTACTCCAAAATTCGCTTGAAGATGAAATGGAACTAATGCTTTTAATTTAATTGCAAAATTAAATTCGGGGTTTTAGCTTCTATTTTTTGAAACATGGTTGGAACTGTGTAGCGAAAAAAAACATATTTTAAATCAATTAATTTATAATATTAATGCTCTGTAAATTTACATTGAGCACTATTTTGTAAAAATAAAAATATCTATAAGAACACCGGATTTTATATCTTACTGTTGTTCTTTCTTTTTATTTTATATATATATATATATATATATATATATATATATATATATATGTGTGTGTGTGTGTGTGTGTGTGTGTGTGTGTGTGTGTGTGTGTGTGTGTGTGTGCCCAAGTAATAATCCAAGTGAATCCTAATAATATAAATATTAAAATTGATGCCCAAAGAGTGCTCAATGTATTTGTTACAAAGCATGTATAAATAAATTACAGATAAATGAAATTAAATGCCCCATATGCACGGCCATTTCTCACCGTAAGGAAAACAAATTCTACCGGGCTTTAACAACACCAAACGGTTTGAAGATAAAATAAAAAGGAAGCTATACGTAATTCATATATATATATATAACCTCCAACATACCTGACTGACCTTGACTTTTGTGATTATCTTGCCTTAATTTCTCAAAGTATCAAAGATGGAGAATCCTTGCTGCAATCACTCGAGCAAGCAGCAAACGAGGTAGGTCTCTATTACAACGTTAGTAAGACAGAATATATTACAACCTCCCTTAAACCATCCGAGTTGAAGTCCCTCAATATTATTCATTCAGATGAGGACTTCAAACATCTTTGGTCTCACATCACAGATTCCCAAAAAGACTTCAACATCTATAAAGCTCTTGCATGGGATGCGTGTAATAAACGTTACAAAATTTGACGCTTGAACCTTACATCCTCCTTATAAGCATTTATAGTGCTTGTCCTACTGTATGGATCAGAAACAGGGACATTATGTGTTTGTCTTCACGATAAACAGATAAGGGATGTAACATATACAAATCTACTTAGAAATATCCAGAACATTAGTTGGAGATTCCATGCAATGCTTAATACAATTTACGGAGAACTAAGACCAATCTCTCTCATATATATATATATATATATATATATATATATATATATATATATATGTGTGTGTGTGTGTGTGTGTGTGTAAGCAAATATATTGATATAGATCCGACGGTATATATACAGAAAAAACAAATTTTTAAAATTATGTTGTATATATATCAAATAAAAGTCAACGTCGGACATTTCGGTCTATTATGTCCTGATGATGGTCTAAAATAGACCGAAACGTCCGACGTTGGCTTTATATTAACATTAATACAGCATAATTGCATATTAAGATTTTTGTTTGTTTTTTCTGTATATTTTTCTTCATATATATATATATATATATATATATATAAGCTTACTTCGATTAGTGTGAAAAACCTGAGTTTTTCATATAGCTGGTAAATAACGCGACTCCAGTTTCTGAGCAATACTAGTAAGCCTATCGCAGTCGAATGTTACCGTAATTGGCTATCATCCTGGACATATTTTATAGCAAATAAATGGTCTTCATTCTTTTTTGTACAAAGTTGTCTCAAAATGGTGAGCAACACTTACCGTAAAATATTTGATACGAAGATTTAGATACTGTATTTTGTTTTCGGTCATTCCTGACTACGGTAGAGCCTTTTACTCGGGACCTGTTGTTCCCTTCATGTAACAACAAAAAAAGGTATCTACGATGCGGGTGGCAGGCTAAAGGAACTTACCTGTATCGTTAATCCTTGTTACAATCACTGGAGCAAGCAGCAAACCAGGTACGTCGCTTTTGCAACTTGAGTAAGACAATATATCACAACCTCTTGGAAACCAACCGAGTTGAAGTCACTCAATAATACATTCATCAAATGAGTTGAGGACTTCAAATATGTTGGACCTCACATAATAGATTCGCAAAAAGATTTCAACATCTGCAAAGCTCTTACTTGGGATGCGTGTAACAAACTTCACAAGATTTTTCGCTCGAACCTTCCATCCTTTTTAAAAGTTCAAATCTTTCGAACATGGATCGAACCCGTCCAACTCTATGGATCAGAAATAGGACATTATCTGTTTGTCTTCACGATAAACAGATAAGGGATTATTTATATAGAAATCTACTTAGAAATATCCAGAACATTAGTTGGAGATTCCATGCAACGCTTAATACAATTTACGGAGAACTAAGACCAAATTATATATATATATATATATATATATATATATATATATATATATATATATATAAGCTTTATGTAGTGTGAAAAACCTGAGTTTTTTCATATATAGTTGATGTATAATGCGACCCCAGCTTCTGAACAATACTACTAGGCGTATTGTAGTCAAATATTGCCGTACTGGGCATCATCTTGGATATATTGTATAGCAAATAAATGGTTTTTATTCTTGTTTGTACAAAGTTGTCTCAAAATGGTAAGAAAAGAAACACTTACCGTAAAATATCTAATACGAAAATAGAGTCTGAATTTTTGGAATGAGGATTTATCTACATTTTATTCGGACTATAATTGGCCCTGATCTGGCATTTCGCCTGCAGTCGCTCTCTCGCAGACGCGCCGTCGCCTCTCTCTGTCTTTTTTACAAATACTTTCATGGTAATTGCTCCGATGAGCTGCATTCGCTGGTTCCATACTTCATGAATTCAAGCGCCCTACGAGGCTGGCATCCCGCTCTCACCCTTTCACTGTAGAAACTTTTAAATGTAGCCGTCTCTTCTACTCCAATAGCTTCATACCTCGCACCTCTCTCCTGTGGAACACCCTTCACTATTACTGTTTCCCTGAGAGCTATAATCTCCAACTATTCAAATGTAATATCAATCGACATCTCCAGTTACCTTGATCTATCCACTATCCTTCTCCTCATCCCTTCTTCTCTCACTCCTATCTGCTCTCGCTCCTTTGACAACGAAAATATATGTATTGTTGTATCCGAAAATGCTATTGGAAATGAGTTATTGTTTTTGGGGCGTGCAGTAGCAACGCTGAGTTTGATTTGAAATTTTTACAGTTGTGCGTTCTTGTACAAATATTTCCAATAGCATTTCTGGATACAACAATACATATATTTTCGTTGTCCTTTTATTACTGAGAGAAAAAACAAGAACAACATCTATTCCATACCTGAAGATGTCTGTAGGAACAGACGAAAGCTTGTAGTAAAAATAAAAACTAATGCAGCAAAAAATTTATAGAAACAAGGATCTTTTCATTCAAAACAGGTTCGGAGGTTTTTGTATATTATTTGAATTGTTTGCGACGATGGATTACTCGCCAATTAAATCATTAACCTTTGCATTTGTTTTGTGTGAATAATTCATGAATTTGTAAATTGATTGCACGTTTATTGAATTAAATATATATATATATATATATATATATATATATATATATATATATATATATATATATATACAGTCCGAGTATAAATAGAGGAAATAACGAAGATTTAGATACCAAACTTTTGTATTCATTCCTACCTGAATACGGTAGGTCCCTTAACCTGGGTCCGTTCTGTTGTTTATGTCGCAATAGAAAGAAATCTAGAACATCAGTTGGAGATCTCATGTAACGCTTAATACAATTTACAGAGGACTGAGACCAATCTCTCTCAAACTCTAAAAGCGATTACAGTTTGCCGGCCACTGCTACCGAACGGACAGGGAAATCGTTTCATCCTTACACCCAAGGCATCCTTCTGGAAGTATCTTCTCTTGAAAATCGATTTTCCCAGACACCATAGCTAGGGATTCAGGGTTGGACATTGGGGATCTGTAGACAGAAATGCAAGACCGAACAGTGTGGAAAGGGATTAACAATGGAGCTCTGGCCAACCATAAGGATGATGATGAAATATTTACCGTTTCTTTCCTGTTTAGGAATGGGTATCCGCTTTACTTGCTTCTAAAATCTTTCTCTTTCACTGCCATTAACCCATTATCGCCTTGCTTGGGGTGAACTGGCGAAAAAAAAGATAATTTCATGTAAATGTAAACAAGTATAAAAATATTTGAAGAAGTTTTATATAAAGTGCTTTTTCTAGAACCTTTTTAGAGTGCTCTTTTCTGTGTACGATTAAATAAGCAATTAATTATTTTCTAATTTCTGGCCGAGACACTGGAGCCAAGAGGTTTATCTTTAAAAAGCTGAATAATTACAAAAATACGTACCATTTATATATCACTAATATTATGCAAATAGATTTCTCTTTATTGTAGCATATTTTAAGTTCGTGTCTTTTCCTTGGTTACATTTATTGAATATTTGGTACATTTTACAAATTTGAAGCTTTTTTTTTTTCTGAAGTTATATTTTTCTAATACCCAAACAATTCTTCCTGTTTCTTTTCTTGATATGAAGCAAAATGCTGATACACACATACGCATCCTTGACCGGATTCGACATGAATCAATATGTATTTTATAGGCGACCGATCATGTCAGATTCCGGTTAGCGTCGCGTCGAATCATTTTGTTGATTAGAATCTGTCCTTTTTGTTCATCAGTCTTTGTTTGCAGAAGCTGACCACTTTCTAAGCATCACCTTAGTAACCTTTCGCGATAGTTTTCAACCTGATTGGTTCACAGAGGAATGTTACTTGAGACACAGGAACGCAGTGGTTGATGACCTTTCTACAGGCGCAGACAGACGGTAGGACATTGAATACACGCTGGCCAATGGCTGACAGGCAATAATGAAGCATGTAGATAAACAAAATGAGAAATTAGGGACAATATTGCCTTTGTCAAGATATTCGTCATGATAAATCGATCTTTTATATCCGTTATTTCTTTTCATTCCTTTTTTTCTTCTTATACAATATGCAATATGCCAAAAACACCATCCACACTATACTTATCATAATAGTCTCCTCCACATGTAAATATATATATATATATATATATATATATATATATATATATATATAAATATATTGAAATTTATGTTTCATTAAAATAATGTAGACAAGTTTTGTCTATTTATTTTATGTAGATTATTTTTAACTTATCTTTTTTTTATAATTCCAAGTGTTGGTGGGCTGCTGGATCATGTAATTTAAATTGTGTGTATTTAGGCAGCAGTTTTTCTATCAACACTTGGAATTATAAATGTAGACTTGTGAAAAGGCAAGTTGAAATTGTTAATATATTGTAATGTAATTGTCATCTTTGATAATGGCTTATGTAAGCCAAAAGCTTAGATAGGATTAAAAAATAATTTATATAAAATAAATAGACAAAAATTGTCTATATTATTTAATGAAACATGCATCAATGAAAAAAAATGCCTAAATTATAAATATATATATATATATATATATATATATATATATATATATATATATCAAATATGTGGTTCAGTTCAATTTATATTACATGAATCATTCATACAAAAAGAAGATTAAAAAAGTTAATGATATAAATGGTGAAAAACATCTTCGCAAACAAATTTATTAAAGTAACATTAACCCACGAACCTCTCGATGAATGTTATGCTTCTTGTTTTTTAATAACTTCATTTGTGTAAGGTCTCGTTTTTATTTTGCTAGTACTTTCGGCTGTACTTACAGCCATCCTCAGGCATGGAAATTAATTTGTTTTTTTAGTAAATCCAGGTAGCAGCTGGACACGAAAGACTAAATGTTAATCGAAATATGTTTTTTTAAAAATGTGTTATTATTAACGGATAAGATATTTTGGAGCGTGCAGTCGCAACGCTAAGGTTGATTTTTTTTTAATTTAAGAGAGTGCGTTCTTTTACTAATATGGTAATTTGAGAATTTTGTTGTTGTTGTAGGAGTTTATCAGTCAATGTGGCATGAACTAAATTGTTCAATAAATAGAGTAATGTCTCAGTTGTTATCCCAAAAATTTGCACGTCGGATCAGTTCTTTTAAATCAAATATGTGGTGCAGTTTAATTTATATTACAAAGAATCATTCATATTCAAAAAAAGTAGATTGGTAAAGTTAATGATATAAAATGGCGAAAAACATATTCGCTAACAAATTTGTTTTTCACCATTTATATCATTAACTTTACAAATCTACTTTTTTGTATGAATGATTCATGTAATATATATATATATATATATATATATATATATATATATATATATATATATATATATATATAAAAGAAGAACAGTAAGATATATAATACGGTGTTCTTATGAATGTTTTTATTTTACAAAATAGTGCTCAATGTAAATTTACAGAGCATTAATATTATAAATTAATTGATTTAAAATATGGTTTTTCCGCTACACAGTTCTAACCATGTTTCAAATATATATATATATATATATATATATATATATATATATATATATATATATATATAAAGATGTCTGTCTATCTGTTTGTTATCGATTCCATCCTAGGTTTTCGGAGATAGACCCTTATATAATTCTGAAACTATATTACCCAGGATTCTTGGATAAGTGTATTTCATTTTGATCAAAGAGCCTCCTCGACACAAGCGACCCCCGAACATCCGGATCTTTTTTACCCTTTGATATAAATTAAATTTGAATTTGACCAAGGGAATGACTCCTAGCGTACTTGGATAAGTATATTTCATTTTGATCAAAGGGCGTCCCCAGAAAGCAAAAGTCCCTACCACTGAATATTTTCTCTCTGATTTCAATTAAATTTAAATTTGAACAAGGAAATTACACCTGTTCAAAATATAGAAGGAGAAACAGAAGATGGCGGTCACACGGCACGATCATTTTGATCAAAGGTGTCCCGGGGCGGGAGATAAACCACCTACTGATAGTTTTTCCTTTGATTTCAATTAAATTTTAATTTGAAGAAGGGAAGGACTCCTGTCCAAAATATAGAAGAAGAAAACCAGAAGATGGAGGTCACATCGGCAAGATCAAAATGAGACAATATGGACGTCAAGTTGAGCAAGAAATTACCAATCAGTGGGTAGTGCATTACAATACATATTTGTTGCGACAATTCAATTGTCATATCAATGTTGAAATCTGCTCATCAATTCATTCAATCAAGTATTGCATCAATTATATTGAAAGGTGTCAGATAAAGCTGATTTTATTTCCCGAACCAACCACTGAAAATTGTTTCCCTTTAAATTAAATTTAAATTTGAACAAAGGAATGACTCCTATCCAAAATATAGAATGAGAAAGCAAGAAGATGGAGGTCACATTTGTAAAGATCATTGAGTAATATTGAAATGCATCATTTTTCTCCACAAATTATAACAATGAATTTAAAATCAATCATCATTTTCTATAACAAAAAAAAAAAAAAAAGAAATTGTGTGACACCCAGCAAGTTGCGCTAACAACATAACAATGTACTGACGTTGTTTGTAAAATAAAAAAAAAACAACAAATATTCCAATCAATATAGATACATATATATGTAAAAATTTACATATTAAGTTAAAAAAAAAAAAGGCCATCATTGAAATGTCTAATAGAATGGCCGAAAGCCGTCGGACATATAGAACATTTTTTACAGTTTTTAAACACTTAATGTCCAACAAAGAAAACACTTTTAGAAGCGTAAAAAATTGAATGAAAAGTTTAATCTGAG